>CM065178.1:0-85214 GCA_033026295.1 Channa striata
GACAGTGTCCCATCGTTTACACGAAGCAACACCTGTTAGCAGGTCAACGATCCACGTCGCGTTCTTCAAAGAAATGGCATGACAACAGTGCTACTCCTCGTCCATCCTGACAGGGAGCAGTGCTGCACCTGTCCTCGTTAGTATAGTGGCCAGTATCTCCGCCTGTCACGCGGAAGAGTGGGGTTCGATTCCCCGACGGGAGGGATGTTTTGTCTTTAACCTGCGAACTTGAATATTCACAAAACCCCAATAGGCATGCAATTTTATGCTCAAGTAAAGAGGCCTCTATTTGCACCACACGACCACCGGCGTTCCTTTTCACTGTGCTGAAATAGCTCAGCTAGGAGAGCATTAGACTGAAGCTCTAAAGGTCCCTTGTTCAACCCCAGGTTTTGGCATTGTGTGGCCTCCTTGATCTGTATGACGCTAAGAAGACCCAATCTTGTCATGCTCCTCAATTCAACCTTGTTTATACAGCGTAATTTCAAGGCAGTCTACATAATAAAGACTATGAAGATGTAGACAAACCCTAGGCAGCATTGGAGATGAATTTTCTGCAGTAGGATGAACTCTGACTGGAAATCTTCTAACGGAGACCGTTAGCAAGGTAGTCCTTTACAGAGCAGTCTTTACACATACCGCTCTTTGGCTTGTGCTTGCTTTACTGAGCAAGGATGAGTAACATGTGATGGAACCTATTGACTAAGATGGTGTGTGCTGCAAACAGTAAAAGTTCTTAAAATGCGCTTCGGAGGAATTTTCTTTTCTCTTACTGCAAAATAGGTACTTCAGTACAGCTAAATGCAAACTCTGCTCATATGCGAAGGCTGATCGGTCCAACGCCAATACAGCGAGGTCGATGCAATGGGAGCAAGTATGGATGTACTTTCCTCATAATTCTGTTTTGTCTGTTGACTATAAAAGACTATTCAACAGTTAGAAAAAATTTCCACTTCGGTAGGTGCTCATCTGAAAACGCTTTGAAAAAATTTAATCAGAAAAGCAAAGTTGACGGCGAGTGCTGCCGCTTACAGGACAGGTGGAAACTGGATTACTTTTTCACTGCAATACAGAACAACAGTGTTTGCCTGATTTGCCAAGAGACTGTGGCTGTTTACAAGGAAGTCAATGTCAAGAGACATTACCAGTAGAGACGTGCTAACGCCTACGACAAACTAACAAGGAGTGACCGCGTTGAAAAATTTAAGCAACTAGAAGCACAGTAGCGCTTTTTTAAAAATAGCCCGTGAGTGAACTAGGTTTTACCACCCAATAGATTCGAACATTTGTTAAGAAAATGCTGAGCTTGTTTGGCTCAGCATGTTTGTGTGAGAAGACATTCTCTTTTATGAATGTTAAAAGGAACTGCGTGAGGACAACACTCAGTGTCCCTCACCCGCGTGACATTTTGCACATCAAAACCACTGCCTTTGATCCGGACCTAGCCTACGTGCTGCAGCCCAGGTCTGACTATCTCCCTTCACATTAGCGTAGGCAAGTTATTCGTTTTGGTTATCTGAGATAAATATATTGTAAAACCTGAGGTAAATTTTTTTGGTTTTGTGTTGGTCACGGGTTAGGGTTAGGATAAAGGGATACGGATTAGGGGGTTAGGGCGAGGGTTAGGGTTAGTGAAAATGAATTTATTCCGATGACTCTCCCCGCTTCGTCCGTCAACTCTGGGGTTTGGAGTGGAGAGTCAAAGGCGTTGTCACGGGCCGACGCATGCCACTCTGGTTCCCTGCTACTGTGTGCTGTGTTGTTCTTATATATTGATTCATACTTTCAATTTTTCGAATGAATTTTAAGGGCATTGTTTAGGATTAGGTTGTTCCAATGATATTGTTTGAGGTTATTCAGCCTTTTCCGAAAAAGGACCTATATTAGCAGTAGGTGAGTCCCAATTGGTTAGGATTAGGCAATAAGACCCACCCGTTGGGTTTAGGCATAGGTTAAAATTGGTTAGGGTTGGGAAAAGGTGATGGGTAAGATTAGCCTTCCACAAAAGACAGTGATGAGGGCTAGTTGCAGCTTAAGCACTGGTTTGAGATTAGGGTTAGGCTTACGCCTTTGGGTCCAACTGGTTAGGGTTACAACATGGTAATGGCTAAGATTTGCGTTAAGCGAATGACATTGGTGTTGCGATTTAAGCACTAGTTTCAGAGTATTTAGGGTTAGGCGTTAGTTTCGACTGGTTAGGATTAGGAAAAGGTACAGGTCAAGGCTAGTGTAGTTTTAGGGTCAGGCAAGCCATTTAGGAGTTTGTTTAATTTGGGAGACACATCATCAGTAGTGTACCTCAGGATCATCGGGTGTTTCGGCCATTACCACTAGAAACCCTCACCCGAGGACGGCCCCGCTGGGGTTGATCAAGTCCCAGGGTGTGTTTCATGGCCAATTACGTGTTAGTGTAGCTCAAGTAGCTAAAGTATTATATTGGGATTAAACACTCCTTTATTTAAGATTATGTACTTATTGGCGGTGTTTAGAATAAGGTTTTTGTTTGTAGCCTCTTAACCTTAGGTCGCGAGTTGGAGACAGATTTCGAGTATAGTGGGTTCCGAGATGAGTTGAGTTCTACTGATTTGGGTTGCTGGTGCATTCTAGGTCTAGTTGCCCGGGCTATATTAAAAAGTAAGTATTTACTTATTTTTTTTTGGAGCGTTTTAGTGTGAGGTCACAAGATGAAGTAAGGGCTAGATTCAGAGCATTTAGAGTTCGGATACGTTTGATTTAAATTTTTTTCATTTTTGGTTTGTTGGTGAATCTCTATAGTGGTCACATGTGCTATGTTACTGGATGGAGACGTTTTTGTTGATGAGCCTAGGTCCCGGTGCATCCTCGGCCTAGTCACCTAAGCTGGACTAGGGGATGAGTAATTTGGAGGGTGTGAGGAATATGAAGAAGTCCAATTAGAGTAGGGGTTTGGGTCAAATTAAATCGTGTGTAAAGTAATATGTTCTGTTGTATGAGTGGGGCTAGACCCCATAGAAGCCTTGGCCGCGTTTAAGGTCCATGGAACACCACATCCCGCATGCTGTCCAAGTAGACCCGAGAGGGCCGCATACTTACCCCTTGTTCAGGTTAACAGATTGGTTGTTGGCACCGTTAGGTTACTCCAATCTGCCCAGACAAGGTTGAGAAGCTGTTTTATTCTTCTTCCCTGTAACCCAGGTTCTGCAAATGATGCAGGCTTTCCCATTAACGCATGAAGGTAACGTTCCTTATCAAAAGCAGATCGCTGGAGCACGTACAGATGTAATTAGACAAGTCATGTGTTAACGAACCACTTCGCGTTCTTAAAAGAAATGGCATGACAACAGTGCTACTGTTTCGATTCCCCGACAGGGAGGGATGTTTTGTCTTTATCCTGGGAACTTGAATATTCAAAAAAACGCAATAGGCATGCAATTTTATACTTAAGTAAAGACGTCTCTATTTGCACCACACGACCATCAGCCATCCTTTTCTCTGTCCCAAAATAGCTCAGCTGGGAGAGTGTTAGACTGAAGATCTGAAGGTCCCTGGTTCAACCCTGGGTTTCAGCATTATGTGGCCTCCTTTGTCTGTACAACACTAAGAAGATCCAACCTTGGCGTGCCCCTCAATTCAACCTTCTTTATACAGCGTCATTTCAAGGCAGTCTACATAATAAAGACTGTGAAGATGTAGACAATCCCTAGGCAACATTGGACATGTGTTTTCTGCAGTAGGATGACCTCTCAGTGTTGACTGGAAATCTTCTAACGGAGACTGTTAGCAAGGTAGTCCCTTACAGAGCAGTCTTTGCACATACCGCTCCTTGACTTGTGCTTGCTTTACTGAGAAAGGATTAGTAACAAGTGATGGAACTTATTGAGTAAGATGGTGTGTGCTGCAAACAGTAAAAGTTCTTAAAATGCTGTTTGGAGGAATTTTTTTTCTCTTACTGCAAAATAGGTCCTTTAGTACAGCTAAATGCAAACTCTGCTCATATGCGGAGGCTGATCGGTCCAACGCCAATACAGTGAGGTCGATGCAATGGGAGCAGGTGCAAGCTGTGGCAACTTTAGGGCTGTGGCTTTATTAAGTATGGATCTACTTTCCTCATAATTCTGTTTTGTCTGTTGACTATAAAAGACTATTCAGCAGTTAGAAAAAAATTCCACTTCGGTAGGTGCTCATCTGAAAACGCTTTGAAAAAATTTAATCGGAAAAGCAAAGTTGACTGCGAGTGCTGCCGCTTACAGGACAGGTGGAAACTGGATTATTTTTTCGCTGCAATACAGAACAACCGTGTTTGCCTGATTTGCCAAGAGACTGTGGCTGTTTACAAGGAAGTCAATGTCAAGAGACACTACCAGTAGAGACGTGCTAACGCCTACGACAAACTAACAGGGAGTGACCGCGTTGAAAAATTTAAGCAACTAGAAGCACAGTAGCGCTTTTTTAAAAATAGCCCGTGAGTGAACTAGGTTTTACCACCCAATGGATTCAAACATTTGCTAAGAAAATGCTGAGCTTGTTTGGCTCAGCATGTTTGTGTGAGAAGACATTCTCTTTTATGAATGTTAAAAGGAACCGCGTGAGGACAACACTCAGTGTCCCTCACCCGCGTGACATTTTGCACATCAAAACCACTGCCTTTGATCCGGACCTAGCCTACGTGCTGCAGCCCAGGTCTGACTATCTCCCTTCACATTAGTGCAGGCAAATTATTTGTTTTGGTTATCTGAGATAAATATATTGTAGAACCTGAGGTAAATTTTTTTGGTTTTTGTGTTGGTCACGGGTTAGGGTTAGGATAAAGGGGTACGGATTAGGGGGTTAGGGCGAGGGTTAGGGTTAGGGAAAATGAATTTATCTCGATGACTCTCCCCGCTTCGTCCATCAACTTTGGGGTTTGGAGTGGAGAGTAAAAGGCATGCCACGGGCCGACGCATGCCACTCTGGTTCCCTGCTACTGTGTGTGCTGTGTTGTTTTTATATATTGATTCATACTTTCAATTTCTCGAATGAATTTTAAGGGCATTGTTTAGGATTAGGTTGTTCCAATGATATTGCTTAAGGTGTAAGAAACTGACTAACTGGGATCCAAATGCTGAAGTCACAACGAGACCAGGAATGAGGGCAAACAAGAATTTATTAGTATGAAACAAAACCGAAACAAAATAACATACACAAAAGAAGGCGCTCCTGCAAAGACAGGATGATAAATAAGAAAATAAACCAGAAAAACAAATCGCTCGCAAAATCTAGGAGGATAAGAAAAGTCTAAACATAAAACGCTCTTAACAAAAGGTAAGAGGAAAAACCGTCAAACAAAACGAGAGAACAAAAAATCACTGCACTAAATAGGACCAGTTAAGACAAAACAACTAAACGCTTTTACCGATCTGCTAACAAGCCAGAAAATACTAACATGAGGGATTAACAAAACCAAACACTATGTTTTCGAAGTTACCAAGCGAATTACCGCAACGAACGAAGGCTGGTGGTCAAGGAATAGACAAAACGGGAGACAGGGTAGGAATGCAGGGAGACACACTAGCAACGGAAGAAAACAAACAAGGGTGCTTTAAAGGTGAGTAGATGATGATGATGATTTTCAAGTGTGATGGCTGAGGTCAAACAGAGGAGGGGGAAACAAGACGGGCTGGGAAGACTGAATGAACCATAGGAGAACCTCAGCAGGCCAGGAGGGGAACTACAGGGACACACAGAGCACAAGGATGAAAAACAAAAAGGCACACAAGAAAACAAAAACTCATACAAAAAATAAAACACCTAACTTCTGACATAAGGTTATTCAGCCTTTTCCGAAAAAGGTCCTATATTAGCAGTAGGTGAGTTCCAATTGGTTAGGATTAGGCAATAAGACCCACCCATTGGGTTTAGGCATAGGTTAAAATTGGTTAGGGTTAGGAAAAGGTGATGGGAAAGATTAGCCTTCCACAAAAGACATTGATGAGGGCTAGTTGCAGCTTAAGTACTGGTTTGAGATTAGGGTTAGGCTTACGCCTTTGGGTCCAACTGGTTAGGGTTACGAAATGATAATGGCTAAGGTTAGCGTTAAGCGAGAGACATTGGTGTTGCGGTTTAAGCACTAGTTTCAGAGTATTTAGGGTTAGGAAATAGTTTCGACTGGTTAGGGTTAGGAAAAGGTACAGGTCAAGGCTAGTGTAGTTTTAGGGTCAGGCAAGCCATTTAGGAGTTTGTTTAATTTGGGAGACACATCATCAGTAGTGTACCTCAAGATCATCGGGTGTTTCGGCCATTACCACTAGAAACCCTCACCCGAGGACGGCCCTGCTGGGGTTGATCAAGTCCCAGGGTGAGTCTCATGGCCAATTACGTGTTAGTGTAGTTCAAGTAGCTAAGGTATTATATTGGGATTAAACACTCCTTTATTTAGGATTATGTACTTATTGGCGGTGTTTAGAATAAGGTTTTTGTTTGTAGCATCTTAACTTTAGGTTGCGAGTTGGAGATAGATTTAGAGCATAGTGGGTTCAGAGATGAGTTGAGTTCTACTGATTTGGGTTGCTGGTGCATTCTAGGTCTAGTTGCCCAGGCTATATTAAAAAGTAAGTATTTACTTATTTATTTTTGGAGCGTTTTAGTGTGAGGTCACAAGATGAAGTAAGGGCTAGATTCAGAGCATTTAGAGTTCGGATACGTTTGATTTAAATTTTTTTCATTTTTGGTTTGTTGGTGAATCTCTATAGTGGTCACATGTGCTATGTTACTGGATGGAGACGTTTTTGTTGATGAGCCTAGGTCCCGGTGCATCCTCGGCCTAGTCACCTAAGCTGGACTAGGGGATGAGTAATTTGGAGGGTGTGAACAATATGAAACAGTCCAATGACAGTAGGGGTTTGGGTCAAATTAAAACGTGTGTAATGCAATGTGTTCTGTTGCGTGAGTGGGGCTAGCCCCCATAGAAGACTTGGCCACGTTTAAGGTCCTTGACGCCATGGACCACCACATCCCGCGTGCTGTCCAAGTGGACCCGGGAGGGCCGCATACTTACCGCCTTGTTCAGGTTAACAGATTGGTTGTTGGCACCGTTAGGTTACTCCAATCTGCCCAGACAAGGTTGAGAAGGGTTAGGGTTAGGGGTTAGGGTTAGGGGTTAGGGTTAGGGTTAGGATTTTCGCATTGAAAACGAATTGAAAATCCCATCCTTCATATTTCCAGTCCAGATTTACATCTCTTAAACGAGAAGTTGGATTCCAATTAATACTATGCAATTCCAAGTGTTGACCTACCAATAGGTGGCGATATAATACCACAAATGGCCAATTCCAAGTTATAAATTGAAATTCCAAGTTTGATTCCAAAGTCCATATTTTAGTTTAAAATGACTCTTATATTTGTGTTTTTCCAAAAATTTGACTGATAAGCCGGAATACATCCAGGCATTCCAAATGTTTGATGAAAAATTTCTTAAATCATTTGTAATCTATTTTACTAATTTCTAATTACTAAAAGTTTCTATTTGAGGGCTGTCTTTCCAAAATAAATTTTATATTGTGCCCTTTGAGTTCAATGTCGGGCCCACTTCATCAAAATTGGGCACGTTGAATTATTTTCATTAAAGTGTTCAGCTCTCTGCCAGACGTTTTTTCTTGTCAACCAAAAAGACTGAGTAGAGTATCTAATTGGTTACCATTTAACCTCTCAAATTTTGGTAAGCCGTAAGTGGGAAATGACAGAGCAGTTATATCTCTATAAGTAAGGAATGGAGGTTTAAGATTTCCTCATCATTGGAAGGCTTCACACTGCTCTATCGCATATGTCAGCCCCCAGCAGGTGGCACTCTCTTGAGGTAAACTTTGCCACAGGGGTATACAGGGGCCACCTCCCCCCAAAGGTAATGATAGCACCAGTGTCCCCCAGAGTGCTAGCCATACAGAGAAACAGGCACAAATTTCTCAACCTTCTTGCATAGTTACAGCTATTATTTTCCAGATTTTAATCTGATCAAATGACCAATTGTGGGCCTTGTTTGGGAGGCCAGTATGAATAAAATGGACAAATGGCAATGGCAGATGGGCAGCTCTAACCCAAAAGGGGTTTTGTATTTCTAGTCCATTGCATGGCTGAATAGAAGCCAAAATAACTAAGTGGAAAATCTGGAAGCCTTCTCTTAAAATTTGGAAGGCTATAAAAGGGCATAGGGACATGGAAGTCATTGTTCCTTAAAGTGCTCATGGAACTGTACAATAGCAGCCATCACGAAACATATTGCTGTTTACACCTTTGTTATCAATATATTGAAAAAGGACAACTAGATCATCAGTCATAGCAAGACAGAATACATGTGTCTATACGAGAGGGAGCAAGATAGAGGCGTGAGGTTACAGGGGGCTGAGGTGAAGAAGGTGCAGGAGTTTAAATACTTGGGGTCAACAGTTCAGTGTGATGGGGAGTGTGGAAAAGAGGTGAGTGCAGGCGGGTTGGAGTGGGTGGAGGAAAGTGTCAGGAGTGTTGTGTGACAAAAGAGTGTCAGCAAGACTCAAAGGAAAGGTGTATAGGACAGTGGTGAGACCAGCTCTGCTCTATGGGTTAGAGACAGTAGCAGTGAGAAAAAGACAAGAGGCAGAGATGGAAGCAGCAGAGATGAAGATGTTGAGGTTCTCCTTAGGAGTGATGAGGTTGGATAGAATAAGGAACGAGCTCATCAGAGGGACAGCGCACGTTACCTGTGTTAGCAACAAAGTCAGAGAGGCCAGATTGAGATGGTTTGGACATGTGCAGAGGAGGGATAGTGAATATATTGGTAGAAGGATGTTAGAGATGGAGCTGCCAGGCAAGAGGGCGAGAGGACGACCAAAGAGGAGATATATGGATGTTCTAACAGAGGACATGAGGTTAGCTGGTGTCAGAGAGGAAGATGCCCAGGATAGAGTGAAGTGGAAAAGGATGATTCGCTGTGGCGTCCCCTGTTGGGAAAAGCCAAAAGAGTAGTAGTAGATCATCCTTATTCGCAGAGCCTCAAGCAACATATGTACGGAAAGGCTTCAATGTGCTTGATGAGGGGAATTTTTTAACCAAAGCTCAAGCCCATTGCTGGAAAGTTGGAAAATTTGACCTTGAATATTGTATCTCAGCAACAGAATCACTCAGACAAATGGGACAAAAACCAATAGAAAGCTCTGACTGAGACCTACCACAAATGGCTCACCCAACCATGTGGCACCTTTTCAGATGAAACTCCTCAACAGGAGGCCCTGGAGACAGGAGATTCATATCCTCTCAAAGCCACAGTTGTGCTGGATGCAAGTGTCCTTTTGATGTCCTTCTCACTCATTTATGTCAATAACAGAGGAACAAATATATTCCAAATTCATATACGTTCATATACGAGAATTGTTGATTCTCACCTACTGGAAAATGTTGATGTTGATCTATTTAAATGAGGCTTCCTGCATGACAGTTGGCATCACTTCTGTGGCCCCTCTTTTGATTCCAGTGGGATAAACATGCACTCTTCCATGGGGGGATGCCATCTTTCAGTCAGAAGTGGTTCCATGTTTATACCTCATACTGTGGCAGAATAGCACCCAAAAATGTCTGCTAGGTGCAGTACTTGATTTATCATTATGACCTATTGACCCTTAAAACACAAACTGCCATAATTTGAGAATGGAAATGGTAACAGACATGGGACCAGGTGTTCCCGAAAGCTTTCAGAGAGCTCTATTACATACGTCAGAATCAGATCTGTAGCTCATTTTTTTGTGTCAAAACTCCAAATAACTTCTAAGTCAGCAGGTCCATCAAGGCTTGTAGCTCCTCAGACCTTATGGGCAGGGCAAGTCAAAAAGAGCAAGTTGCTTATTCTTGGTCATAGAGCCTCGAGTGAGGCATCTGCGACAAGATTTGGATGCACTGGATGTGGGCACGTTGAAACTAGAGCACTAGTCCACGGTGGTGAGGAGCTAGAGGGCGGTAAATTATGGAACATTTTGACCTCGTTAAGTATTGTATCTCAGCAACAGAGTCACTCAGAGATATGGGACAGAACCCAATGAAAGCTCTGACTGAGACCTAACACATACAGTGAGGGAAAAAATTATTTGAACCCCAGCTGATTTTGTAAGTTTGCCCACTAACAAAGAAATGATCAGTCTATAATTTCAATGGTAGGTTTATTTGAACAGTGAGAGACAACAATGACAAAAAAAATCCAGAAAAATGCGTTTAAAAAAAAGTTATAAATTAATTTGCATTTCCATGAAGGAAATAAGTATTTGATCTCTTTGAAAAACGTGCTTTAGTACTTGGTGGCAAAACCTTTGTTGGCAATCACAGAGGTCAGCCGTTTCTTGTAGTTGGCCACAAGGTTTACACACATCTCAGGGGGGATTTTGGCCCACTCCTCTTTGCAGATCCTCTCCAAGTCATTAATGTTTCGTGGCTGATGTTTGGCAACTCGAACCTTCAGCTCCCTCCACAGATTTTCTATGGGATTAAGGTCTGTAGACTGACTAGGCCACTCCATGACCTTAATATGCTTCTTCTTGAGCCAATCCTTTGTTGCCTTGGCCGTGTGTTTTGGATCATTGTCATGCTGGAATACCCAACCACAACCCATTTTCAATGCCCTGACTGAGGGAAGGAGGTTCTCACCCAACATTTGACGGTACATGGCCCCATCCATCCTCCCTTTGATGCAGTGCAATTGTCCTGTCCCCTTGGCAGAAAAACACCACCAAAGCATAATGTTTCCACCTCCATATTTGACAGTGGGGACGGTGTTTTGGAGTCATAGGCAGCATTCCTCCTCCTCCAAACACGCGCAGTTGAGTTGATGCCAAAGAGCTCGATTTTGGTCTCATCTGACCACAACACTTTCACCCAGTCTTCCTCTGAATCAGTCAGATGTTCAGTGGCAAACTTCAAAAGGGCCTGTAGATGGGCTTTCTTGAGCAGGGGGACCTTGCGGGCACAGCAGGATTTCAGTCCTTCACGGCGTAGTGTGTTACCAACTGTTTTTTTGGTGACTATGGTCCCAGCTGCCTTGAGATCATTGACAAGTTCCTCCCGAGTAGTTCTGGGCTGATTCCTCACCGTTCTCATTATCATTGAAACTCCACGAGGTGAGATCTTGCATGGAGCTCCAGACCGAGGGAGATTGGCAGTTAATTTATGTTTCTTCCATTTGCGAATAATTGCACCAACTGTTGTCACCTTCTCACCCAGCTGCTTGGCGATGGTCTTGTAGCCCATTCCAGCCTTGTGTAGGTCCACAATCTTGTCCCTGACATCCTTGGAAAGCTCTTTGGTCTTGGCCGTGGTGAAGAGTTTGGAATCTGGATTGATTGATTGCTTCTGTGGACAGGTCTCTTTTATACAGGTAACGAGCTGAGAGGGCTGCCAATGTCAGCTCGTTACCTGTATAAGATCCACCTGGGAGCCAGAGATCTTGCTGACGGATAGGGGATCAAATACTTATTTCCGTCATGAAAATGCAAATTAATTTATAACTCTTTTTGAAACGCATTTTTCTGGATTTTTTTTGTCATTGTTGTCTCTCACTGGTCAAATACACCTACCATAGAAATTATAGACTGATCATTTCTTTGTTAGTGGGCAAACTTACAAAATCAGCTGGGGTTCAAATAATTTTTTCCCTCACTGTATGGCTCACCCAACCAAGTGGCACCTTTTCAGATGAAACTCCCCAATGGGAGGCCCTAGAGACAGGAGATTTATATCCTCCAACAGCCACAGTTCTGCTGAATGCAAATGTAATTTTGATGTCCTTCTCACTCATTTATGTCAATAATAACAGAGGATCAAAATGATCTCAAATTCTCATCCAGTAGTTGAGAATTTGAATGCCAATTTTAATGTTGATCTTTTTAAATGAGGCAAGCTGCATGACATCTGCCATCACTTCTGGGGCCCCTCTTTTATCTCCAGTGGGATAAACATGCACTGTTTCTATGGGGGGTATGCCAGCTTTCAGTCAGATGTGGTTCTAGGTCTCCAACTCGTACTGTGGGAGAAAAGCACCAAAAACTGTTTGGCATTTTGGTTTTCTTGTAATTAATAGTAAAATAATAACATTATAAAATAATGATAACACATCCTCATCCAATAGGAAAGAGAAACTGTACCAAACTATTTCTGTATAATTACTTTCCATTATTGTTTGAATAAAAATTAAATGAGGACTATATTTTTTTTAATGTAATTTACTCTTTGCATGGGAATTTGCAATCCAATCCAATCCAAATTTGAATCTGTTTCAATGACGCAACCTGCATGAAATTTTGAATCTCTTTTGGCTTTATATGGAGCTCAAAACTTTTATATAGCTTCATATGTGCACTTCATCTCAAAGAGCATAATTCAAGTACCTTAAGATTTTTATTTGACTTACCTGTGTCCTCCTCCTGGGGATTACTGGCTTGGCACTTTGCATTGACTGCCACCTGTGTCTCACAGGGTCCAAATTTGGTCAGATCGTACTGTCAGGGTTTCGTTTTATGGACCCATAAAATATAGGACACAGGAGGAAGGTTGAGGAAGTTTATTGATAATGTATATGAATACCAGCACAGAATGGCAACTGAGAATGGGAAGGTAAGGTAAAGTAATCTTTTATCCCACAACGGGGAAATTTACATGCTACACAGCTCCCAGATATACAGGCAATAACAGCAGTGAAAGCAACAAATGTAGTGCACTAACTAATTTAATGCAATGTGCAAAGTAATGTGCAAATACATATAGTTAAATTAAAATCAATTTGCACATGTACAGCATGTAAAAGTACTACAGAAAATGTACAATATTTCAAGCTCAAGTTTAAATAGGCTAGACTGTAGAGTTAGAGTCTAACCGCAGTAGCACTCTGTCCTACTCTGAGGGTGTATCAGTCGGCCATTGAAGGAGCTGTACAGAGCCTCCACTGTCTGGTGCAGCAGGTGAGAGGTGTTGTCCATGATGGATCTCAGCTTGGCCAACATCCTCCTCTCACCCACCTCCTCCACAGAGTCCAGTGGGCAGCCCAGGGTAGAGCTGGCTCTCCTGATCAGCTTGTTTAGTCTGTTCCTGTCCTGATCGGTGCTGCCTGAACCCCAGCAGACCACAGCGTAGTTCAGAGCTGAGGCCAACACAGAGTCATAGAATGTCCTTAACATGGGCCTGCAAATACAGAAGGACCTTAGTCTCTTCAGAAAATGGAGACAACTGTCACCCTTCTTGTATAAAGCATCAGTGTTGTCAGTCCAGTCCAGTTTATGGTTGAGGTAAACACCCAGGTACTCAAAGCTATCCACCCTTTCAATGTCCAGTCCTGGATGTTCACCGGTGTGAATGGTAGTGTCTTTCTCGGGAAGTCAATCACCATCTCCTTTGTCTTAAATGGTAATGGTAAACCTAATGGTGAGGTGTGAGTGGTAGGTCACAGGTGATAATTTACCAGCTGGAGAATTCAGGTAAACAGCAGGGGGAAGAGGCAAGCAGCTCTCAAACAGCAATTCAAAGCACAAAAACAGGAATCCAGAAGACTCTGAAATAAATTTCAAACAAATAAGGAGGGTGCTTCTCTTAAGGAGAGTTCTCAAACACTCAGGAATGCCAGGGCCAGAATAAGCAATCCCACAGAATGCACAGGTGTCTGGGTTGAGGTGGGCAGTGGGAGTCTGGAGGCACGTACGAGCCAGGCCATGTATTGAGGCTGAAGGCTGGACGGTGATGACAGAAAAAGCCCCTTAAAAGATCAAGCTGGAGGCCGACGGCGACTGAAGAAGCCATACGCAGATGATGTTGGAGACCGATGATAGAAACCCTCCGGAGGCAAGACAGAATGGCGGAACCTCTTGGCAGGAGAGGTAGGGCACAGAGCAGGAGGCTAACGTTGATAGAAGGAGACATCCGCAGGCCAGACTGGAGGCTGGCATTGATGACAGAAACCCTCTGGAGGCCAGACTGGAGGCCAAGCTGGAGGCAGGTGTCGACTCAGACCACAGAAACTCTTTGAAGAAGATGCAGGGGATAGAGCAGGAGGGTGGCGACAACGGCAGAAAACTCTACGGAGTTGGAGCTGGGAGCCAGCATCGACTCAAATGACACAGCCTCTCATTAGAAGAGACAGGAGGCAAAGCAGGAGGCCGGCATCGACAGAAGATGCCCTCAGTGTGTTGGACAGGAGGTCGGCAATGACGGCAGAATCCCTCTGGTGGCCAGCGGCCAGCATCTGTGGCTGAAGCCCAAACTAAATGAGCAGGTGCCAGGTAAGCACCAGACAACCTCTGTGGTGGAACAGGAAGTGGATGGGCCGCAGCTGACCTCGGCTCAGGAACTAGATGAGCCGGAGCTGACCTTAGCGCAGAAACAGAAACTGTACAAGCAGGCACTGGGCGAGATGCAGCTGACCTCGGCACAGGAACAGGTACTGGACAAGCAGGCGCTGGACGAACAGCAGCTAACCTTGGTGCAGGAACAGGAACTTGACGAGCAGCAGCTGACCTCAGTGCAGGAACAGGAAATTAACAAAAAGGGGCCTGACCAGGCAGATTGTGTCAAACTTGGTAGCACCAGCGAGATGAGTGCCAGAAACCTCAGGGGCAGAACAGGAGTCGGCCCCCATGAAAACAGGATCACAACCAGGTGCAGAGCCGGAGGAATTGACACCCCCTTCAGAAATAAGACCAGGAAAAGGTGCAGGACCAGTGTAGTCGATGGCCCCCTCGGAGACCAGATCAGAACCAGGTGCGGGGCGTGTGCAGTAGATGGCTCCCTTTGTACGAGCCAATGTTAACTTTCTCAAATGTTTGCTCCTTGCTTATATATTTTTCTGCAGCTTTGCTGTGTCAGTAGATAGACAACTAGTGGCTAATGTACGTACAACATCTGATAGTGCCTTCTAAGCCTGCAAGTAATTGTCAAGGAAACCAATGTTTGTATTGCTTTTTTGGTTGTTAGAAACCGACTGGAGCAGCAAGTTATTGTTTTTAGACCAGTGTTTGGCTTTGGAGGCGCACAGTTTTCTTACCATGCTCAGTGGAGCTTAGGTATTATATTAGCGTGATTCTAGAACTGTTATTAGATGTACTGAAGAACACAGAAGTTCAATAAATCTGCAACGTTTTTTATAATACATCAATCTCTGAAGTGGATCTGTTTTGGACCTTTGGACACGCGTAAGGCGGCCTCTACACCCTTGGAGACTGGAGCAGACAAAACCATTGGTGAACGTGAGGCTGAGGTGTGAGCAGATGTCAGGACTGGAACAAGAGCTTGCACAGAGGCAGAAAGGGCAAAAACACAGACATCAGCCAACAGAGAAACTGGAACAGATCGTTGTCCAACTTGGTAGCACCAGCAAGACGAGTGTCAGCAGGCTCAGGGGCAGAACCAGTGTCCGCTCCCTTAGAAACAGGATCAGAGACAGGTGCGGGGCTGATGGGTCTGATGGGGTAAAAAAGAAATCTAATGATTGTGCCTTTACCAAAGCCCATATGCTTGTAGCCTCTGAAGGACTAAGAAAGTCTTGAAGAGAGTCCTGAACAGTCTCAGAGGATGACAGTGACATGATTCCAGTGGTGAGGCTGAGAGGTTGGCCAAGGGGGATTAATTCAATTCAATTCAACTTTGTTTATATAACGCCAATTTACAACAAGTTCATCTCAAGGCACTAACTCAAGACTATACAAACATTTAGAGGAAACCCAACAAATCCCCCTTGAGCAAGCCATAGGCAACAGTGGAGAGGAAAAACTCCCTTTACCGAAAGAAACCTCCAGCAGAACCAGGCTCAGGGTGGGTGGCCATCTGCCTTGACCGTTTGGGGTGAGTGGATAGTGGAGCGAGAAAAGAACAGAGCAACAAAAGCAAAAACAAAACATTGAACAGGTTAGTAGGACCAGTAGCTGTGCACTAGAGGACACACAGCTCCAAATCCGGGGACACCTGAAGACAGAGACAGAGAGAGGGGGACAGAGAGGGAGAAAGACGACTACGGGACAAAGAAGATACAGAGTTAATTTCATACAGTGGTGACATTATTGAGATGATTTGGACATGTGCAGAGGAGGGATAGTGATTATATTGGTAGAAGGATGTTGGAGATGGAGCTGCCAGGCAAGAGGGCGATAGGACGACCGAGGAGGAGGTATATGGATGTTCTAACAGAGGACATGAGGTTAGCTGGTGTCAGAGTAGAAGATGCCCAGGATAGAGTAAAGTGGAAAAGGATGATTCGCTGTGGCGACCCCTAATGGGAAAAGCCGGAAGAGTAGTAGTAGGTGACATTATTGATGTGGGGTGAGAGGAGAGAATAAAGAGAAGAGGAAGTGGCACAGTGCAGAGTGTCCCAGTCAGCAATGTGGCTGCCGCATGCATTTGTAGCAAACTCGTATATTTGGGTGATTTGATATTAATATAAAACATTAATTTCCTCAAATTTAGAATGAAGTAACAACAATTTAACCCAAAGATCAGTCTCTTGTTATGAGTTCTTTTCGTTTCAGTGACTTTTATCTGCTTAACTGAAGAAAGACAAACACAGAACCAGTTCCTTTAATTATTTATTAACCTACAACTACTGAGAATACTGAAGTATGGGTACGTATATGGATATATGGAATAAATGGAATAAACGAATAGACAACAAAACATGAAACAACCAATTCTAAGTAAACAGATAAATTGTGCAGGTATGCGTGTGATGAATTTGGGCTAGAGGAAAGGATTAGAGTCACTATTTACCTCTAAGTAACGGAAATTATATTTTAGAAACCCTACAAAGAAACTTCATAAAGGCTCCAATGGTTTATTGGCTTTATGGACACCAGCCTTTTTCATAGAATAGAGAGAGATATTTGTACTTGGCCTGGGAGCCGCTGGAGGTTGTTCTGCCAGGTTAGCCGTCAATCGGTACCGGTTCTTTTGTAGAGCAGGACGGACCGTCTCGGTTCTGTTAACAGGCGAGCTATCAGAGCGAGGATCCGCTGTGGCTGCAAAGATTTCTCCGGCCCACAGGAGCGTTCACCTGGTCAGATGGCAGGCTCCAGTAACGTGGTCTGGTTCGGCTGGTGGCTGAACTGACTTGCAGAGGCGTTGGTTGTCCGGTCCGGAATGGAGCCGAAATGTTGAATTGAGATAATTCAACAAAACTGGTTGATAAAAATATGGCTTTGACGGATTTTGTAGTTACAAAAATGGAAGTTTGGTTTGGAGTTCCAATCGTCACAATAACTAATACAAAAATAGGCAGCAAAGACGTGCACAATTTAAAAATAGTTCGAAGAGTTACAAACGAGAGAATTGACGATAAAACTAATTTTAACAACTTCAGCTAAGCTTTCTTAACTGAGGCACATTTCTTCTTGAGGATGGAGCTCGAAGTGGAAGTCTGGAACTCTCCTGGAACTCCTCTCCTCGAACTTCTCGGAACTTCTAACAAAGGAATTTTAACTTTATTTTATATTGTTGGGGCGTCGCCCAGACTATGAGGCGTTGCTGCTAAGATTTAAATTTACCGCGGAGGGGAGAGCTAGTCCCTCCTCCTAGATCAAATGAAATCTTTGTTCAGTTGAATCACACGAAGTCAAATATAGATTTCTCTTTTCATCAAGCCCAAAATCTCACGTTATAAGACAAAGCAACATATTATAATGGTTATACTGTGGAGGTTAAAATGTTTAAACAAACATGATTACTGCGTGTAATATTCGATGTCAAATTTCAACATACATGTGAGAGTCCTGATTTAGACAAATAGACGGAATCCAGTGATTATTACATGGAAAGTTAGCTTTGTCTTATACCTATTAATACACAGTCAGAACACACAACAACAATTAGAAATTCATTCACGCATGATCTGGACATCGCAGCGGATTAATATAACAGTATAATGCTTACATTTACATAACTAAGGTGTGCATAGTGCATAAATATGTAACATGTATGTGTAATATACAGAATTAACAGGAGAATATGACATTGCGTTTTAACTTTCAGGCAACAAATTAATGCAGTTTTGTTTCTTTCTATAGACGAATATCTTCGGGATGCATTTATAATTTCCACCCAAGGGTGGCAATGTTGTGCCGTGTTACTCTTTCACGTCATTCTGAATTAAAACGTTTATTTTATAACTCCGTCATTTCTCGTCGTAGAAAGGACGGGATCATGTCAGATTGTTCCAAATTTGCTTCTGAACACATTGGTGTGAGTTTTATGAAGCTTGATAGATGATTTGTCCCTGTTTTGGGGTTTGAGTTCAAACCAAGTCTTTCTGTCTAAGGGGTATCACACCACCAAGTTTTATGGTTGTCTTGCAAATTCCTTTCCAGAGAGCTGGTACCCTCTTGATAAGAACGTCATTTGCAAGTGAGTTAGGAGACAATCTAGGGTCTGGTAGATGAAAAGACTCATGGCAAAATTTATGCTAATGGCATGAGTGTCAATTTGGGGCTTTAAGCCAGATGTGGTTTGTTTGTTTTACTCAGTTCTTTTTGGTGTTATCTGGTCCTGGGGAGGATAGAGCTGGATTGTTTTATAAAGAAAGTTTATTGCCAGGTCAGTCTACCTCCCCCTTGCTTTCCAATGGAGGTTGTATTCCAAACTCCTGTTGTCCCAGGTTTAGGTTTGATAACACAGAAATGGATGCTACACATTGTAACAAAAAAAAAAGAAAGCTCCCACACCGTGTTGCTGGGTCTTATGTGGCCAGATTCTACTGTCGGTCGTGTGGGTGAATTTGAAGACCCAGAAGGACAACAACTGGAGGGAGTGCAAAAGGGACGTGAGACTTTATTACAATAACCAAAAGGGACAGAAACACCACAATGTAAACATATAACGAAATTAAACTAACAAAGTCAGCCAGAGGGGAACACAATGAAAAATCCGAGAGAGAAGAGGAAACAGGACAGGCTGAAAATATCAGGGAACACTGGTAGAACAGAACAAACAGGAAAACCCAACAAAACACACAAAGACCAAACAAATCAAAAACCAGAGACCAAACCATAGACCACAGGGAAAAAGGGGCAAAGAGTCCAAAAGCTTGAGAGTGATGCAAATGCGGGGTACCGGTAATCCAAAAACAGCGTGTTTCCATCAGGAGCAATGACACAATCTGGCAGCGAGCTGTGGTGAAGAGTAGGTATAAATAGCCAGGGGGTAACAGGTGGAAACAATCAAGGTGAGTGATTCGTTGTGACATTGGTAAAGGTAGTTATGGCGTGGAAACAGGACGTGGGGAAAAAGGGAACAAAAACGTCGAAGTCAGGAAGTGGAAGTGGAAGTGAGGCGCTGAATCATGACACATCTATTGTCTGTGTCATAGATGAAAATTTGGTAGTATTTCAAGGACTCATATCTCAACATGAGTGGGAGATGAAAGGCTCATTGTTGGACTACTAGAAACGTTGACCCTGTTGAATTAACAGGGGGCATTTGTATCCCCTCTAACTACAAGTCCAGAGGAACCATAAGGGAAGAACTAAATTCGAAATTCTCATCTTCTGGCTGTGTCACAGATTAAATTTTGGAAGTATTTCAAGGACTCATATCACAACATGAGTGTAAGGTGGAAGGCCAATTTTTTGAAAACTGGAAGCCTGGAAACTGCTGAACTAACTGAAGGCATTTGCATCCCTTTTATGTACAGGTCCAAAAGTGACATAAGGGAAGCAAAAAATTCCAAATTGTCATCTATTGTCTGTGTCATAGATGAAAATTTGGAGTGAGTGGGAGATGAAAGGCTCATTGTTGAATTACTGGAAGTTTGGACACTGCTTAATTAACTCTGGGATATTGCATCCCCTCTAGGTACTGTCATGATCAATATCATGTGTGTTTTGTCTGTCCTTGTGTTTGTTTTTTGGCTGCTTCTCTAACTCAGTCTCTCTCTGTGCAGGTCGGCAGCTCCCTCTCCCTGTTGTGGCCTCACCTGGAGCCAATGCCGTTAGTGGGGAGCACAGCGGCCTGCACTTGGGACTGATTAGAGCACCTTTAAAACCTGTCCCGTACAGGCACTCTGTGTTGGTGCGTCGTGTATGCTTTCATCTGTTCCTGTCTGTCCCCCTCGTCTACAGAGTAGCTGGTGTTTGGACTGTAACTCTGGTTTGTCTGCCCTAGTTTGGCTCTGTCTTTTGTAGCTGGTACAGTTGTGTTTGTCTTGTATACAGTCTCTCCATAACTGCGTACTGCATTTGGAGCAGGCATCTGCCCCCGCTCCCTCGCGTATTAATCTGGGACAGCCAGAGCCTTTTGACGGTTCTGCTAAGGATTTCCGCCCGTTCCTGTCGGCTTGCAGGCTTCAATTCGACCTAAATTTCCAGGATTTTCCGTCCGAATGTACTAAGGTGGCGTACGTACTCAGCTTATTAAGAGGCAGAGCTAAACACTGGGGCCTTGCTGAGTGGGAACGTAGAGCAGCTCACTGTCAATCGTTTTTGGAGTTTTCTACACAGTCAGTGTTTTTGATCCTGTGGCTCCACACCTTACAGCTGCCTCACAGCTGCTTAGACTCTCCCAGGGCACACACTCTGTCTCTGATTACGCCGTCCAGTTTCGTACGCTGGCTGCCAGCAGCCGGTGGAATGGGGACGCATTATCAGACGCCTTTTAAGGGCTTGTCTGGATCAGTTAAGGATGAGTTGGCTGGCCGGGAGCTTCCTGAGGATTTGGAAGATCTCATTGAGCTGGCTTCATGGATTGATCGGCGTATAAGGGGCCGAGCCCGGGAGTGCCACATCAGCAGAGCTGCGGAACATCGTTCTCCGCCACCACCAACTTGACCCAGCAATGAGCCTTCCTCCTCTCGGGAACCCATGCAGCTGGACACGGGAAAACTGTCTGCAGCTGAGTGGCAGAGATGTGTGGGTGAAGGCCTCTGTCTGTATTGTGGAGAGCTAGGGCACCTGCTGAAGACCTGCCCGGCAACAGCTGAGGCTCGCCAGTGAGGGGATGCCTGGGCGAGCTGTGCGTCAACCTTTAAGTCTCCCTCAAGACCCCCAACTAGGCTCCTTGTCTCCTACCAACAGCGCACGGGTGAGTTTCTTGCTCTTATTGACTCTGGGTCCGATGGGGAGTTTATGTTTCTGGAGGTAGTGCAGAAACTGAACATTCCTACTGTGAGCATCAATCCCGGCAGTCTCCGCAATTAATGCTTCCCTCATTCACAGAATTATTGCTGGCACAGCTGAGGTTTGTATTACTCTGTCAGGGAACCATACTGAGGCTGCCTCTTTTTATGTGGTTGATTCTGTGCATCCCCCTATCATTCTGGGCTATCCGTGGTTGTGCAGACATTCCCCCCACATAGATTGGACCTCGGGAAGGGTGCTGTCCTGGAATCCATATTGTTTGTTGAACTGTTTAAATGCAGCTGCTGTGCGTACTCCTTTGTCTGAGTCTCTTCCAGCTCCTCCAGACGTCAGTAATGTGCCTGCAGAATATCAAGATCTGGGAGCAGTCTTCAGTAAGGCCAGGGCTCAGTCGTTACCACCTCATCGTCCCTATGACTGCGCCATCGACCTTCTCTCTGGATCACAACCTCCCAGGGGTCACCTCTACCCCCTCTCTAGGCCTGAGCATGAAGCAATGGAACATTATCTCCAGGAAGAGCTGGGGCCAGGTATAATCCGGCCGTCCTCATCCCCTGCAGGTGCAGGCTTCTTCTTTGTGAGTAAGAAGGATGGAGGGCTCCGGCCTTGTATTGACTATAGGGAGTTAAACAAGATTACAGTAAGGAACACTTATTCCCTACCTCTCTTTTATACTGCTTTTGATTTGTTGAGGGGGGCTAATATTTTTACCAAGCTGGATCTTCGCAGTGCCTACCACCTTGTGCGCATTAGAGAGGGAGATGAATAGAAGACTGCTTTTTACACTGACAGCGGATACTCCAGTATCTGGTGCTGCCTTTTGGCCTCACAAAAGCCCCTGCTGTCTTTCAGAACCTAATTAATGATATACTGAAAGACATGATAAATCATTTTGTGTTTATTTGGATGACATTCTCATTTTTTCTCCAGACCCAGTGATCCATTTGTGCAGCATGTCAGAGTCTTCCTGCAGCAACTCCTGGAGAACCAACTTTACGTCAAAGCTGAGAAGTGTGAGTTTCATACCACCCAGACCACATTTCTTGGTTTTGTCATTTCTCCAGGGGCCATCTCTATGGATCAGGGCAAGGTCAGAGCGGTTCTCAAGTGGCCAGTCCCTGCCGGACGCAAACAGCTCTAGTGCTTCCTCGGCTTTGCCAATTTTTATCGGCGCTTCGTACGGGGCTACAGTGGCGTGGCTGCACCGCTGCGTAGACTCACCTCCACTAAGGTACCTTTTGTTTGGGGGGAGAGTGTGGATAAAGTATTTTCTGTGCTGAAGCGACGCTTCTCTGCCGCTCCCATCCTGGTGCAGCCTGACCCCTCGCAACAATTTATAGTGGAGGTAGATGCGTCAGACTCCGGGGTAGGGGCGGTGTTGTCTCAGAGGGCGTCCGATAACAAGGTCCACCCCTGTGCATACTTCTCCCACAAGCTCTCTCCTGCGGAGAGTAATTATGACATAGGGAACAGAAAGCTTTTAGCAGTCAAATTGGCTCTGGAGGAGTGGCGCCACTGGCTGGAGGGGGCTAAACTTCCGTTTCTTGTTTGGACAGACCACAAATACCTTGAATATATAAAGACTGCTAAGAGACTTAACCCTCGCCAGGCTAGGTGGGCTCTATTTTTTGACAGGTACAAATTCTCCCTGTCTTACTGCCCTGGGGCCAAGAATGTGAAGCCTGATGCGCTCTCCCGGCAGCACCAACAAGAGGAAGTTGCCGGGGAGGAGTCGACTATTTTGCCAGCCACCCTTGTGGTGGGAGCCACTCGCTGGGCACTGGAGCGTAAGGTCAAGGCAACTTTAAATTCCTACCCTTCTCCCCCTTTTGGCTGTCCTACTGGTTGTCTGTTTGGGCCTTCCCATTTATGCCCACAGGTACTGAAATGGGGGCTCTCTTCACGCCTGGCTTGTCACCCCAGAGCTACACGCACTGCGTTCCTCGTGGCCCAACGGTTCTGGTGGCCCACAGTTGTCCAGGATGTTAAGACATTTGTAGCAGCCTGTCCAGTCTGTTCCCAAGTGAAGATGACACGGAGACCCCCTGCAGGTTTCTTACTCCCTTTGCCTGTGCCATCCCGGCCATGGTCCCACGTGTCCATGGACTTAATCACTGGACTCCCTTGTTCCCAGGATAAAACTGTTATCTTGACTATCGTAGACAGGTTTTCCAAGCTGGCTCATGCTGTCACCCAGCCCAAGCTCCCCTCAGCCAAGGAGCTGGCCCTGATCCTGTCTGAATATTTATTTTGTCTACATGGTTTCCCAGTGAACATTGTGTCGGATCGGGGTCCACAGTTTGTGGCCAACTTTTGGAGAGAGTTTTGTAGGCTTTTGGGGGTCAGTGTGAGTCTAAGCTCTGGTTTCCACCCTCAGACCAATGGCCAGGTGGAGCGTTTCAACCAGGACCTTGAGACCACCCTACGAGCTTTATGCTATAAAAGTCCTGGCACCTGGGCCTCCCAACTAACGTGGGCTGAGTATGGCCATAACTCCCTTGTCACCTCATCTGGCTACTCTCCCTTCCAGGCTGCGTATGGCTACCAACCCCTCCTCTTCCCACCACAGGAGAGGGTGGCAGCATCCTCCGAGCCTGCAGCGTTTGTACGCCGTTGCCAGTGCACATGGAAGATTTTCTGCTCTACCCTACTGAGGTGCCAGGAGAGGATCCACCTGTCTGCCAATAAACATCGGTCTCCTGCCCCTGATTACCAGGTGGGAGACAAGGTCTGGCTGTCCTTGCAAGACGTGCCCCTCAAAGGGGTCGAGAGGAAGCTGCAGCACCGATTTCTTGGTCCTTTTTCTGTTACCCGGATTCTCAACCCTGTAGCTGTGGAGTTGAGGATTCCCGCCTCCTTGCGCATACACCCTGTTTTCCATGTGTCCAAGTTAAAGCCTGTCCGGCAGTGTTCCACTTCAGCCTGCTCTGTGTGACCCTCCTCCTGCATGGATTGTGGATGGAGGAACGGCTCACACAGTCAACCGTCTCCTCGCATCTGGAAGGAGAGGCCGGGGAGTGCAGTACCTGGTGCACTGGGAGGGCTACGGCCCTGAGGAGCACCAATGGGTCCCCGAATGCCACATCCTGGATAAGGAGTTGCTTGCACGGTTCCACCTGGATCACCATGACCAGTCTAGAAGCCAGTCGTAGAGAGGGGGGTTATGTCATGATCTGTGTGTTTTGTCTGTCCTTGTTGTGTTTGTTTCTTGGCTGCTTCTCTAACTCAGTCTCTCTCTGTGCAGGTCAGCAGCTCCCTCTCCCTGTTGTGCCTCACCTGGAGCCAATGCCGTTAGTGGGGTGCAAAGCGGCCTACACTTGGGACTGATTAGAGCACCTTTAAAACCTGTCCCGGAAGGCTGATTTTTGGATTACTGGAAGTTTGGACCTTTCTGAATTAACTGGGCACATTTGCATACCTCTAGGTTATGGGTCCAAAGGAGACATAAGGGAAACAAGAAATTCCAAATTCTCATCTATTGTCTGTGTAATAGATGAAAATTTGGAAGTATTTCAAGGACTCATATCTCAACATAAGTGTGAGAAGGCTGATTGTTGGACTACTGAAAGCTTGGACACTGCTGAATTAACTTGGGGGCATTTGCCTCCCCTCTAGGTACAGGTCAAAAGAACCATAAGGGTAGAACTAAATTCCAAATTCTCATCTACTGGTGGTGTCATTGATTAAATTTTGGAAGTATTTTAAGTCCATATCTCCACTTGAGTGTGAGGTGTAAGGCCAATATTTGGACTACTGGAAGCCTGGATACTGTTGAACTAACTGGAGGCATCAACGGCATTAGCATCTACTTTATGTACAGGTCCAGAGGCGACATAAAGGAAGCAATAAATTCCAAATTGTCATCTATTGGCTGTGTCATAGATGAAATTTTGGAAGTTGTTTCATTTATTTTATATAATTTTTATCTTCCATCCCCTCTGGTGGATGTTTAAATATTGCATGTATTTCAATTTGGTTAAAGGTGGTGTCTACAGATGCAACAGGAAATTAGGTAGTCATTGGCAGTGGTTTGAAAGCTATAAAACAATCAGGGAATTTTTAAATGACATCCAAATGAAATTCCAAAAAACAAAATAAGCAGTTTCTGTGGCTCAGGAAGCCAAGTCAAGCATTTGTCACTTACTCCCACTGTTGTATGACATTCAGAAAAAAAGCTCGAGGTTAGAACTTTGCTCCTAATTACTTTTTAATCTAGCCCGGGCAACTAAACCTAGAATGCACCAGCTACCCAAATCAGTAGAACTCAATTTATCTCTGAACCTAGAGATGCTAGGTTCACTATGCTCTAAATCTATTTCCAACTCCCACTCCAACTCGCGACCTAAGGTTAAAAAGCTACAAACAAAAACCTTATTCTAAACACTACCAATAAGTACATTATCCAAAATAGAGAAGTGTTTAATCCCAATATAATACCTTAGCTACTTGATCTACACTAACACGTAATTGGCCATGAAACACACCCTGGGACTTGATCAACCCCAGCGGGGTCGTCCTCGGGTGAGGGTGTCTAGTGGTAATGGCCGAAACACCCGATGATCCACTACTGATGATGTGTCTCCCAAATTGAACTAACTCCTAAATGGCTTGCCTGACCCTAAAACTACACTAGCCTTGAACTGTACCTTTTCCTAACCCTAACCAGGTGAAACTAATGCCTAACCCTAAATACTCTGAAACTAGTGCTTAATCCGCAACACCAATGTCTCTCGCTTATTGCTAACCTTAGCCATTATGTTTTCCTAACCCTAACCAGTGGAACCAAAGGCCTAAGCCTAAGCCAACAGACAAAAGAAAATTATGAGGAAAGTAGATCCATACTTAGTAAAGCAACAGCCCTAAAATTGCGTGTCTATTCAAGTGCCCAGAAAATCATCTCTCCCCATAGGGGAATCGAAACCAAATCTTCCACATGACAGATGGAGATAATGGCCACTATACTAACAAGGAAGGTTGACGCATGACTATTCTAATTACATCTGTACGTGCTCCAGCGATCTGCTTTTGATAGGGAATGATACATTAATGGGAAAGCCTGCATCATTTGCAGATAGGCAAGAGTAGTTGTAGAAATACTTCAGTGTGTATTTGACGGAGTGGACGACTACAGTTGCAATGGTCACCGTTCCATTCCGCTTTTGAACATCTTTAGAGGAGTCCCCCTTCATGCTGATGCAGACACGTCCTTTCTGCCCTCTGCCCCTCATTTTAAATAACTGGAGAAGGGCTGGGCGAGACCACTGAAGAAGAAAATGCGCGTGATTGCTGAAAGCTAGCTGCTGTTCCTCTTTGATAAAGCTTATTCCTCTTCGATAAAGCTTATAGTTGGTTATAGTCATGCTGCTATAGGCTTAGACTGCTGGGGGACTCTGCACTGTCCCACTTCCTCTTCTCTTCATTCTCTCCTCTCACCCCACATCTATAATGTCACCACTGTATAACATTAACTCTGTATCTTCTTTGTCCCGTAGTCGTCTTTCTCCCTCTCTGTCCCCGTCTCTCTGTCCCTGTCTTCAGGTGTCCCCGGATTTGGCGCTGTGTGTCCTCCAGTGCACAGCTACTGGTCCTACTAACCTGCCCAATGTTTTGTTGTTGCTTTTGTCGCTCTGTTCTTTTCTCTCTCCACTTTCCACTCAGCCCAACCGGTCAAGGCAGATGGCCGTCCACCCTGAACCTGGTTCTGCTGGAGGTTTCTTCTGGTAAAGGGAGTTTTTCCTCTCCACTGTTGCCTATGGCTTGCTCAAGGGGGATTTGTTGGGTTTTCTCTAAATGTTTGTATAGTCTTGACTTTATAATGTAAAGTGCCCTGAGATGACCTTGTTGTAAATTGGCGCTATATAAATAAAGTTGAATTGAATTGTATTGAATTAAAGATGATGCAGTGAGGACACTGCACTGTGCAACTCACTGTATACACCACATTGGTGAGGACTATAAAAATGTCTTTCTTCTAATTTAGTCTGAACGTCATCTAATAGTAGTTCATAGTATTATGATTATTTCAACGATTGATCATTATTTAAGGTTTAAGGTTTAAGGTATCTTTATTGATCCCACGACGGGGAAATTTATATGTTACACAGCTCCCAGATGTACAGAGCAACAAAAAAGTGCAAGTAATGTGCAAAAAATTAAATTCGAGTTTATTTACAAATATACAATGTATAACTTCTACAGAATATTTACAATATTGAAGGTCAAGTAGATTAGACTGTGGAGTTATACAGTCTAACGGCAGTGGGAATGAAAGACCTGCAGTAGCGCTCTGTCCTACTCTGAGGGTGGATCAGTCGGCCACTGAAGGAGCTGCACAGAGCCACCACTGTCTGGTGCAGCGGGTGACAGGTGTTGTCCACGATGGATGTCAGCTTGGCCAACATCCTCTTCTCACCCACCTCCTCCACAGAGTCCAGTGGGCAGCCCAGGACAGAGCTGGCTCTCCTGACCAACTTGTTCAGTGTCTTCCTGTCCTGGTCGGTGCTGCCTGAACCCCAACAGACCACAGCATAGTGCAGAGCTGAGGCCACCACAGAGTCATGAAATGTCCTTAACATGGGCCCGCACACGCTCAGGACCTCAGTCTCCTCAGAAGATGGAGGCGACTTTGACCCTTCTTGTACAAGGCATCCGTGTTGTTAGTCCAGTCCAGTTTATGGTTGAGGTGAACACCCAGGTACTTAAAGCTATCCACCCTTTCAATGTCCGAGCCCTGGATGTTCACCGGTGTGAATGCTAGTGTCTTTCTCCGGAAGTCAATCACCATCTCCTTCGTCTTACTGGTGTTTAAGCACAGGCGGTTGCTTTCACACCAGTCCACAAAGTCCATGATCACTGACCTGTACTCCAGCTCATTCCCATCTAATATACAGCCAACTATGGCTGAGTCATCCGAGAATTTCTGGAGATGACAACTACTAGTGTTGTAGGTGAAGTCCGAGGTGTACAGGGTGAAGAGGAACGGTGAGAGTACCGTACCCTGAGGAGCCCCTGTGCTGCAGACCACCACCTCAGACAGACAGCTCCGCAGCTGCACATACTGTGGCCTGTTGATAACGTAATCTGTTGTCCATGCAGTCAGTTGTCTATCCACTCCTGCCCCTTCCAGCTTCCCTCGCAGTAGTGCCGGCTGAATGGTATTAAAGGCGCTGGAGAAGTCAAAAAACATGACCCTCACAGCGGTTCCGGCAGCTTCCAGGTGAGTCCATGCCCGGTGCAGCAGGTAGATGACAGCGTCCTCCAACCCGATGTTTGGCCTGTAGGCAAACTGCAGAGGGTCTCGCGCTGTGCCCACCACGGAGCGAAGGTGCCTGAGGATGAGCCTCTCCATGGTCTTCATCAGGTGGGAGGTCAAAACTACAGGTCTGTAGTGTTTTGGCTCCTTCGCGTGAGTTACCTTGGGAAGAGCAACTACACACGAAGTCTTCCACAAAACAGGGACCCTCTCCAGACTGAGGCTCAGGTTAAACATGTATGTGACCACCTCACAGAGCTGGTTAGCACAGTTCCTCAGCAGTCTGGCGCTGATCTCATCCGGTCCTGCAGCCTTCCTGACTTTCAGGTGTCTCAGCTCTCCCCTCACTTGACTTGATGTTAGGGTTATGGGGAAGGAAGGGGGGCTGGTTGTGGAGTGGTGTGAAGACAGGGGGGTGGGGAGAGGTGGAGGAGATCGGGGGATGGTGGTCACAGCTGGCGGACTGTAGACGTGTGAGGAGGAGGGCGCTGGGGGACTCGTTGAGGGAGTGGGGCTGGAGTCGAATCTGTTGAAAAATAGGTTTAACTTGTTGGCCCACACTTGATCTTCATCAGCTGACCCCCTGACTGCCCCCTGTCCGTGGCCTGAGATGGTCTTCAGGCCCCTCCACACCTCTCGTACGTTGTTATTCTCCAACCTCTCCTCCAGCTTGTTCTTGTATCTGTCCTTGGCCTGTCTGATCTTGTACTTGAGTTCACGCTGAACTCTTTTCTGCTCCTCTGTGTCCCCTGTAGTAAAAGCCCTCCTTTTCTTAATTAGTAGGGCTTTAAGTTCAGGAGTCACCCAGTGTTTTCTGTTGGCAAAACACCGCACCCTCTTGGTCGGCACAGTGTTCTCTACACAGACGTTGATTTAGTCTGTGATGCAGTGGGTCAGGCTGTTGTTGTCGTCTCCATCCGAGCTGCGGAGTGTGTCCCAGTCTGTGGTCTCGAAACAATCTCTCAGTCTCTCATAGGCCTCATCAGTCCATAGTTTCACAGTCTTCGTCTGTGCAGGCTGTTGTAATGTGACTGTAAGAGTAGCACAAGCATTTCCTGGTTTTTACTGTCATGACAAACTAATTGGAAGCAGTCTTATCCCACTTTTACTGTTAGATGTGTTTCTTGAAAAAGGTATGACCATAAGCACATTTCTTCCCGAACGGCAACTTATCAGTTGAAATAGTCTAATAATATACTATGAAAATGAAGAATGTAACCAAGGTGATGGTGCATGGGCAATGGGACCATCAGCAAGCTCATTTTCAGACAAACAGTACTCCAAGCAACAAACACTGATGGCCAGTGTAGTAATGACCTGTCCAAGAGACAGGATGAGGACGAGTGTGCACACCTGAATTACAATGCTTACACCCAATCGCAGTGGTGTGTCAGGATGGCCGAGCGGTCTAAGGCGCTGCGTTCAGGTCGCAGTCTCTCCTTGAGGCGTGGGTTCAAATCCCACTTCTGACAAACATTGACTTTTAGGATGACACTTGTCCATTGTGTAAAGCTTGGAAACACGTTAGTCAGGGCTTCCAGCACTGCCTACCTTGCAAGCTGCCCACTGCTGATACAACACTCCACAACACTCAGGCCAAGGTGGAGGACAAGCATCAAGCTGACTAAGAGCCATAGTTCTGTCAAGCCTAGTTTTCCCTTAATGCTAAGCAGCAATGTCTTCACGACCTTACGAATAAAATTGTAGTTTTTAGAGGGAAGACTTCACCACACCCTCCCCACAAATACAACACAATTAGGATTACCAGTAAGGCTCCAATCCCTTTTAGACTGCTTTTTACCCCTAGATTTCTTTTTTTTTTTCAGAGCCACTCCCCAAACTGCCGCAATCGGTCCTGTGTGTTGTTTACCTGAGAAACGTTCAGACTGTGAGGGAAATTTCTATATACAGCAGGTTGTTGTTTACCTTTGAGAAGATACCACTGACATGATCAGACTGTGAGGGAAATTTCTAACATTTACAGCTGCCTTAACATTGAGTCCCATTGTTCCTTTGAATACTTGTTGACACCTTAAGCAGACCTTCTGTCTAAACCTTGTTTTGGCTTCCCCACGTAGCTGTCCCAGCAGAGAAGAGACAGTAACACTGACATGATCAAGTATTCAACTGTATGTATGATCTGCATTGTTGAACAGAAGGCCCAGGGGAACTGAGCATCGGACCACTGTCTGAGTGGATCCCTGTGTTCACCTACCTGTTCCTCTACCTTTTGCTTATTTTACCTAAGTTTATTGTCATTAAATTGCTTAATAATCATGTGAGAGCTGCCTCCTGTCTCTTAACTTGCTCTCTCAGATTTTTGCCACAACAGATTGGTGTCAGCAGAGTGGGATGGACACGCTTTCTGGACTCTGAGGGATAAAACAGACTGTGCGCACAAGTAAAACCGATTCTTTTTATCGATTTGAGAAGCTGTTCCCCTCAGGAGTCAGACTGCCGATCCAGCAATACGGACCGAAATAAAGCGGTAAGATAGCAGAGAAGAGGGAACACAACAAAAAGCAGACCAGGTAAGAGAGCTCTATAAAACTCACTACTGGTTGGGTAGGTGACAAGACGTTGTCATAGTAGTTAAACCATTGTGTTATTAATTACCGTTGTATGCAGCGCAGTTTTAATCTGAGTCGCACGGGGAAAGATAGCATGAGAGAACGGGCTACTAGAGAAATGGGGTTAGTACTGGGTACTAACAGAGAAGTGAGCACCTGGCCTGGGCAAGGCCTGCCAACTGGAAGCAATGTCCAAAAGTATTGGGGCAGTTTTAGTCACTTGACTAAAAGGTGGAAATTGGGGTTTACTAAGGAGGATAGTGTGAGTAGCAGACAGCTCAGTTACAGGAGGAACTGAAGAAGAACGAGAAGGAGAGCACAGAGCAACACAAGTCTTTGTCCAAGTGAAATGGGAAAACACAAGGTGTTTACATCTGACTGGAAGGTATTTAGTATGTGGAGGGATGAATGTCAAGTGAGGAAAAGTAGAAGGTTTAGAAAACAAGATACAAATGAAGATGAAAAGGCCAAACAAACAGAACCAGAACATCTAGTTTATACAGCAAAAGGATTGTTCTTACACTGAACCTCTGTATTCTGTTTTGTCTGAGTTACAAGGTAAACCTGGATTTGGACTCTGCACCCCCACCTGCTCCCACCATATCAGAGCCAAAGATCACAGCAGCAGCAGCAGCAAGTAGGCCAGCTCTCCCCATCAAAAATGCAACAAATCCACAAAGAGCACCAGAGAGGGGAGACACGTCTGAGGCATCACTCCAGGAGCCAAGGCCCTGGAGGTGTGAAAGGACACTCCATGTTCACCAGATCAGGGGGCAGACTCCCCACCGTTGGGGAGCTGGACATGTGGACATCAAGGAATTGATGGAGAAAGTCACTCACCCTAATGGAAACGCTAAGAAGTGGATGGAAGACTTTCAAAATGTGGTCCATGACTACAAACCAACTTTGCAGGAAAGGGAATGGCTGTCGAAACATCAGCTGGGATGTTAACAAGCGGTCATACTCCACCAGAAGATGGACTGGGAAAGAACCCCATGAGTGCCTTTAAGGCCCACCTTGAAGGATTCATTTCTAACCAGAATGAAACCTGAAATTGCTATCCACTTAGAGACATTCTGCAACATGCAGAAGAGACACAGAGAGGACAAAGAAGGTGGCGTAACCAAGGGAAGAGGCAGCACCATCATAACTCAGAAGCCTGGCATCAGTATGGAGAAAATGGACGTTGGTCTAGAGGCTGCTCTGTGATTAAGCAAGGGCTGATTTGGTGAGAAAGCAGGGGATGCAGACGCTAGATCAGGTGACCCGCACCCACACTCTCACTCACATTAAAAGAAAACCATGAAGTGATTTATTAGTTTGATGAATATGAGTGGTAAGACATGCATCACTGTAGGTATTGGTGGAAAACCTGTTTTAGAGAGCTGCTCTTTTCCTCTGAAATGCACTTTGAGAAAACAGATCACCAAACATTCATTCATAATGTCTCAAACTGTCCTATAAATTTGCTAGGGAGAGATGTGATGTGTGAATTTGGCTTAGTGTTAGGTTTAACCCCTGATGGGATCAAAAGTCTTGAAACAGGGAGATGGAGACTATCCATCACAGGTCACTTAGATCATTAACATACATTTACAATATGCAGGTAAGTGTAAACTTGCTGATAACACTTGTGTTACACAACAGCTTACAGATTTTGCACACACACAGCACACATACAGAAACATTCCAACATCAAGGTCACTACACAGCACAGTACACGTGAATGCAGAACCAGAAAGTGAATTTGAAGGTCAATGGTATGTAGAAAATGGGGAAGATGAAGTGATATGTTTGACAAATGCGTATTGGACAAAGACTGTTGCCGTGGCCTCTGACTCACTCTCCTCTAAACAGGAAGAACTATTTAGGGGAATACTCCACATGTCCTATTGGCAAAACCATCTGACTGGAGTTGGCAAGACCTTGACGCATGGTTGCAGAAGACGCTGTTCCTCGAGGAATTCCAACCAACAGCATCAGATCCTAGGACGGAATATAGCTGGAAGGGTGATATACATCGTACAATTTACATCAGTTGTACAAAGCTTATAGAACAGTTGAGCTCACTGATAGCTATGATATTGCACATGCTGCAGCCTTCACCATCAGTAAAACTTGTTTACCACCAGAGCTCGAGCAAAATTCCAGATTCTTTGGGCAGCCCATGAAGATGACATACATCATATAAAAGATGCAGGACCTCTGACAGTCCTTCCAAAATCAGAGTGTAGACCATGGCAGAACAAACACTCTTTAAAACAGGAAGCCATCATCAGTGGCATAAAGCCTGTGTAAAACTCCCGTTAAAGGCAGGTGTGATAATTTTATTTGAGAAATTCTCTTGTGCGCACAACTTATTTCTTGTAAAGAGACCTAGGTCAACCAATTGGGTGGCGCTTTGTTCAGAATTACAGGAGGTGAAGGCAGCCATACACCCCTGAGCGCCTGAAGTAAAACTATACAAATTATTCTTTCTCTGGTACCACCAAATTTGACAAATTCGCTAATTTGTATTTGTTAATCTGAGGAAGCATGAAAAAATTGATACGGTGCACCTATTAAAACATCTTAGACAATGGCCATAAAGATTTGTTTATTTGTTTGTTTGTTTTAAACTGCAGTTTGTGCAACAAAAGTGACATATCTGGGTCAGGTGATCACCCCAAAGGAAAATAGTGTCACAAAATGAATTGCTGATTTCAAGGCTGCCAAAAGCCAATAATTATTATTTTTTTCCTCGCACAATTTTGCAAAGGAATCGTTCCTGTGCGAAACTTTCCCGTTTGCTGTGGAGTGTGGTTGTTGCTTGTTTCTGTTGGTGTTGGCACATGTTGACAGCATGTTGCCTCCTGAAGTGTTTGCTGATCCATAGGCAGAATTTGGTTTGCCTAATACTGGTTAGTTTTTGACCAGGAAGACAGTTCCATGACTTCTGTGCATTGCTTGTGGGTGTAGTTGTATCTGTAGCTTTATACTATTTGCATGTAGTAATGTAATGAATGTGTCATTCTTGCATTTACATAAAGACTGTGTATTCATGTCTCTGTTCTATGTCTGTTACAGTTTTACAAAAAATGAATGGTACATCAGTAAAGCTTGTAAAGATTGGTCATATCACGTGTTCATTACATGGTTATGTGAGCTCCATCTTTCTCTCTGTTTCAACAGGAGACATGGTTCTTTCACAGTCGACCGCTATGTTGCTATTTGTGACCCTCTGCATTACCCCACCAGAGTCACTGTGACAAGAGTTAAAATGTGTGTTTGTATGTGTTGGATCCTTTCTGCTGCCTACAATGGGGTCATTTATAAAGACAATCTTGCTCAATGACCTAATACTCATAATTCCTGCTACGGACAGTGTGTGATTATCATTCACTATATCGCAGGAGTTGTTGACACTATTTTCTCAGTTATTGCTCCGGTTACCGTGATCATAACTCTGTATATGAGAGTGTTTGTGACGGCTGTGTCTCAGGCTCGTGCCATGCGCTCTCATGTTTCAGCCGTCACACTCAAACTTAGTGTAAAAGATGGCGCCGCGTGAGTGGCAGCGATTTTTAGCAGTTCTGTCTGTTTCTATGTTTTTCTTCCAGTCTTCTTATGTTTATTTCCATGCTGTATGTATGGTGTGTTTTTTCTTTAAACCCCTGTGGAGTTGTGCGACCAGGGGTAAAAACTTTATCACTTTTGCACTTTGGCTTTTCATCCTTTTTCAACTTTTTGAGTCGGCCTCGGGAGACCCTTTGAACTGTGGCTCTATTGTTTACACGCGGGACCAGCTGCTAGCTCTTAGCCGTGTCAAGCTTCTCCATGGGAGAAAGCTGGATATTCCAGCCGAGATACGGAGGAAAAGACGAGGCTGTAGAGCTGGCGTCAGTCGCCGGGAGAGACAACGCAGATATAAGCCCGTATTACCATCTGTTATTATGGGAAACGTCCGCTCTCTCTCCAACAAGATGGATGAGCTAGCGGCGCTCATAAGGCTACAGCGCGTGTACAGGGAGAGCAGCATACTGTGCTTCACCGAGACATGGCTCAACCAGGACACACCGGACTCTGTGGTCTCCCTTAACGGATTCACACTGGTGCGGGCGGACCGGAGTGCGGCAGAGAGCGGTAAGAAGAAGGGAGGCGGACTGGCGGTGTTCGTGAACAACAGATGGTGTAACCCCGGGCACATCACTGTTAAACGACAACTCTGCAGCAAAGACGTGGAACTGGTGGCAGTGAGCATCCGGCCGTACTACCTCCTGCAGGAGTTCTCTCACGTGTTGGCTGTAACTGTTAACGTTCCTACGTCGGCCGACGCCGCTGCCGCATGTGAGCACGTGCACAGCACTGTGTCACAGCTGCAGACCCAGCACCCACAGGCCCTGATCCTCATCTCTGGGGACTTTAATCATGCCTGCCTCCCCCCAACTTCTCCCAGTACGTTAAATGCCACACACGAGACAATAAAACTCTGGACCTGCTATATGCTAACACAAAGAATGCATATACCTCCACCCCCCTCCCCCCTCTGGGACGCTCCGTCCATAATCTCGTGTCCCTGTCTCCTGTTTACACTCTGGTGGTGAAAAAACAGTCACCACGGGTTAAAACAATGAAGATCTGGACAGAGGAGGCGAGTGAACCGCTGAGGGACTATTTTAACATCACAGACTGAGACATTCTCCGCAGTCCACAAGGGGAGGACATCGACAGTCTCACAGACTGTATCATGGACTACATAAACTTCTGTGTGGAAAACACCGTGCCATCCAAGACAGTGCGGTGTTTTCCCAACAACAAGCCCTGGGTGAGCCCTGAGCTGAAGGCCCTGCTGAATGAAAAGAAGAGGGCCTTTCTCTCTGGGGACACGGAGGAGCTCGGCAGAGTTGTCCTCAGCCAATTATTAAAATTAAAATTCATTAAAAATCCATTAAAATTCAAAATCAGGACGTGCAAGGACAGCTACAGGAAGAAGCTGGAGCATCGTCTGGAGCAGAACAACATCCGTGAGGTGTGGAGAGGACTGAAACACATCTCAGGGCACGGCGAGGGTGGGGATGTTCGACAGGCCACGGGTGACCAGACCTGGGCAAATGAATTAAATCTGTTCTTTAACAGATTTGATTCTGCCCAGTCCCCAGCCCCCACTCACACGGCCCCCTCTTCATACCGCTCCAGTCCAGTCGTCTCCTCCCAGCTGCAGCTCTTCACACCTCAGCTCCATGCAGACCACTATGCCCCTCCTCCCACTGTCACAGAGAGCTCCCAACAACCCACAGCTCCAGACCAGTCACCGCCCACCCCCTTCTGCTTCACTGTGGACCAGGTTAGGAGAGAGTTAAGGAAGACAAGGCCAGGAAGGCCACAGGCCCAGACAACATCAGCTCCAGGCTCCTCCTCAGGTAGTGTGCAGACCAGCTCTGTGAAGTTGTTCTGTCACTATTCAACCTGAGCCTTAGACTGGAGAAAGTACCAGTGCTGTGGTGGACTTCCTGTCTGGTTCCGGTTCCAAAAGTATCACATCCCAAGGAGCCGAACCACTACAGACCTGTCGCCTTAACCTCCCACCTGAAGAAGGCTATGGAGAGGATCATTCTTGGCTACCTCCACACTCAGGTGAGCTCAGCACTGGACCCGCTGCAGTTTGCCTATCGACCTGGCATCGGGGTGGACGACGCCATCATCTACCTGCAGCACCGGGCCTTGTCTCACCTGGAGTCTCCTGGGAGTACTGTAAGGGTCATGTTCTTTGACTTCTCCAGTGCTTTTAACACCATCCAGCCATCACTGCTGAGGGGGAAGCTGGAGGTAGCAGGCGTGGACCAACATCTAGCTGCCTGGACCATCAACTACCTCACGGACAGGCCACAGTTCGTGAGGCCGCGGGACTGTGTGTCAGATGTGGTCGTCTGCAGCACGGGGGCACCTCAAGGGACTGTGCTCTCCCTTTTCTTTTCACACTCTACACATCAGACTTCAAGTACAACTCCCACCTCTGTCATCTGCAGAAATTCTCGGACGACACAGCCATTGTTGGCTGTGTACTGGGTTAGAATGAAGAGGAATACAGGGGTGTCATTTTGGACTTTGTGGACTGGTGTGGGAACAATTATTTGTTCCTGAACACCAGTAAGACAAAGGAGTTAGTGCTTGACTTCAGACGAAACCCTCCACCACACACACCGGTGAGCATCCAGGGCTCAGACATTGAAGTTGTGGACACCTTTAAATACCTGGGTGTCCACCTTAACAAAAAAAACTGGACTGGACGAACAACACAGACTCTCTGTACAGGAAGGCCCAGAGTCGCCTCCACCTGCTGAGGAGACTGAGGTCCTTTGGTGTGTGCAGGGAGCTGTTACGGAGATTTTACGACACTGTGGTGGCCTCAGCAATCCTCTATGGGAGCTGGGAGCAACACGGACAGAGACAGGAAGAGACTTAACAAGCTGGTTAAGAGAGCCGGCTCTGTCCTGGGCTGCACATTGACTCCATCGAGGAGGTGGAGGACAGAAGGATGTTGGCCAAACTAACATCCATCATGGATAACCCCTCCCACCCCCTGCACCACACTGTGGAGGCTCTGAGCAGCTCCTTCAGCACTAGACTGTTACACCCACAGTGCAGGAAGGAGCGCTACGTCGCTCATGCCCCCACAGCCATCAGACTGTACAATGTGTCCCTGCAGTGTGACAGCCTTTTTACTTCCTGTATGGGCTGTCTTTGGACTTTCGCTGGCAGGAAGTTGTAATGGTTTGACTCCTCCTCCGGCTATATAAGCTTGTGAATTCAGCCATTTTCTCTCTCTCTTCCTGGGCACATGGTTTGTTATTTGGTTTAAGTTGCTTTGTTTGTTTTATGTTTTTCTTAGTTAATATGGCACCCATCCATACATTCACTACACTACTGATGTTACAGACGTTTATAGGTTGTATTTTATTTTAGTTAACTTAAAATAAAATTATGTGTAAAATATCATGTGTGGTCCTCTTGAATTTGTCCGGCCTTTGAGCCAGGTTGTGACAGCAGTGACACATAATGTGCAATTTTACTTGTTTATATTCTTAATCTAGCCACAGGGTTGCAAGCCAGTAACTTCTGTGCGGTCCCAAGCCCGGATAAATAGAGAGAGGGTTGCGTCAGGAAGGGCATCCGGCGTAAAATTTTGCCAAGTACAACCATGCGAGTCATTCATACCACTTTCATACCGGATCGGTCGAGGCCGGGTTAACAACGACCGCCACGGTGCTGTTAACCTACAGGGTGCCGGTGGAAATTGGACTACTGTTGGTCGAAGAAGGAGAGGAGGCAGAAGGGTTCGTGGTCAGAGAGAGAAGGGGAAAGGCAGGAGCTTAGATTTGAGAGTAGGGACTCTTAACTTTGGCACAATGACAGGGAAAGGTAGAGAGCTGGCAGACATGATGGAGAGAAGGAAGGTAGATGTACTGTGTGTGCAAGAGACGAGGTGGAAAGGCAGCAAAGCACGTAGTATTGGAGGAGGATACAAACTGTTCTACCATGGTGTGGATAGGAAGAGAAACGGAGTAGGAGTGATCCTGAAGGGGGAGTTTGTAAACAATGTTCTAGAGGTGAAAAGAGTCTCAGACAGGGTGATGAGCCTAAAGCTAGAAATCGAAGGTGTGATGGTGAACGTAGTCAGTGGGTATGCTCCACAAGTTGGCTGTGAGTTAGAAGAGAAGGAGAGATTCTGGAGTGAGTTTGATGAGGTTGTAGAGAGTATCCCCAGAGGAGAGAGAGTAGTTGTTGGAGCAGACTTCAATGGGCATGTTGGAGAGGGGAACAGAGGTGATGAGGAGGTGTTGGGCAGGTTTGGTGTAAAGGACAGGAATCCAGAAGGACAGATGGTAGTGGACTTTGCTAAGAGGATGGAAATGGCTGTAGTTAACACTTACTTCCAGAAGAGAGAGGAACATAGAGTGACATACAAGAGTGGAGGTAGGAGCACACAGGTGGACTACATTCTATGTAGACGAGGTCATTTGAGAGAGGTTAGTGACTGTAAAGTGGTGGTAGGAGAGAGTGTAGCCAGACAGCACCGCATGGTGGTGTGCAAGATGACTCTGGTGGTCAGGAAGAAGAAGAGAGGAAAGTCAGAAAAGAAGACCAAGTGGTGGAAGCTAAAGAATGAAGAAACTTGTAAGGAATTCAGGCAGAAGTTGAGACAGGCTTTGGGTGGTCAGGAAGAGCTTCAGATGACTGGGAAACTACAGCAGAGGTAATTAGGGAAACAGGTAGGAAGGTGCTTGGTGTGTCATCTGGTAAGAGGAAAGATGATAAAGACACTTGGTGGTGGAATGAGGAAGTACAGGACTGCATTCAGAGGAAGAGATTAGCTAAAAGGAAGTGGGATGTAGAAAGGACTGAGGAAAGTAGACAGGAGTACAAGGAAGTGCAGCGCAGAGTGAAGAGGGAGGTGGCAAAGGCCAAACAGAAAGCTTATGATGAGCTGTATGACAGGTTAGACACGAAGGAAGGAGAGAAGGACTTGTACAGGATAGCCAGACAGAGAGATAAGGATGGGAAAGAAGTGCAACAGATAAGGGTGATTAAAGACAGAGATGGAAAGGTGCTAACAAGCCAGGAGATTGTGCAGAGAAGATGGAAGGAGTATTTTGAGGAGCTGATGAATGGGGAAAATGACAGGGAAAGAAGGGAGGAAGATGTGGATGTTGTGGAGCAGGAAATAGCAGAAATTAGAAAAGATGAGGTGAGGAAGGCTCTGAAAAGGATGAAGAGCGGAAAGGCTGTTGGTCCTGATGACGTACCTGTGGAGGTGTGGAAGTGTCTAGGAGAGACAGCAGTGAAGTTTCTGACAAGTCTGTTTAACAGGATTTTAGAGAGTGAGAAGATGCCTGAGGAATGGAGGAGAAGCGTTCTGGTGCCGATCTTTAAGAACAAGGGTGACACGCAGAACTGTAGCAACTATAGAGGGATAAAGCTGATGAGCCACACAATGAATTTGTGGGAAAGAGTAGTGGAAGCCAGGGTTAGGAAGGAGGTGGAGATTTGTGAGCAGGAGTATGGTTTCATGCCCCGTAAGAGCACCACTGATGCCATTTTCTCTTTGAGATTGTTGAAGGAAAAGTACAGAGATTGTCAGAAGGAGCTGCATTGTGTCTTTGTGGATTTAGAGAACGCGTATGACAGGGTGCCGAGGGAGGAGCTGTGGTACTGTATGAGGATGTCGGGAGTGGCAGAGAAGTACGTCAGAGTAGTCAGGACATGTATGAGAGGAGCATGATGGTGGTGAGATTGTCCGTAGGTCAGACAGAGGAGTTCAAGGTGGAGGTGGGACTACACCAAGGATCGGCTTTGAGTCCCTTCTTGTTTGTTATGCTGATGGACAGGTTGACAGATGAGGTCAGACAGAAATCTCCCTGGACAATGATGTTTGCAGATGACATTGTGATTTGCAGAGAGTAGAGAGCACGTGGAAGAACAGCTGGAGAGGTGGAGGTTTGCTCTGGAAAGAAGAGGCATGAAAGTCAGTCGTAGCAAGACAGAATACATGTGTCTAAACGAGAGGGAGAAAGGTAGAAACGTGAGGTTACAGGGGCTGAGGTGAAGAAGGTGCAGGAGTTTAAGTACTTGGGGTTGTTGTAGAATTTTTTCCGTCTTCTTTAGTCAGATGTTACTAGATTTTTGAAGAACTGAAGACAAAGACTCAGCGTGATCAACCATCTCAATTTAATACATGCTGGCACGGAGAAGAGCCCCTAATGTCTGCTTCTAACTTGTTACTTTCAAAACCCCTTCTACTTATACTCAATCTCAACAAAAGACCCACCCTCACAAAAACACAAATGTAGAAGAGCATTTACATACAGTAATCAGTTATCATTCATTTCCTCTTTGAAGTAATTTGTTCTTTAATCTTCGTCTTGTGTTAGTTTCCTTTTACCATCTGTTATGTTAATGGGTCGGTTTTTACCCGTGTCTTAAATCACCTGTTAAATACATTAAAAACAACTATCTATCATCCATTTTGTTTCTCATCTCTTGATTACCTCGTTAGGCTTCCTTATCCATGAAAATATTGGTTTTAATATTTTTGGTGTGGGCCCCTGGGCCTTTTTTTGTCAGTATACCCCTCGATTTCAATTAAAAAAACAATGTAAAATGAACCTCAAGGGAATGAGATAAATAAATAAAAGGTTGTTATGTCACCTGACTATTACTGAGGGGATTTAGAACACATCTCTAAAATAAATTTGATTTGTTTATTTTTTCATTTTAATATTATTAACTATAGTAACATCTATGGTGTCATGGGTCAATTTCGACCCATATATAATTACTTCAAAAAGTCTTTTGAAAGTCTTTTTTGGGTTGAGTTCCATCCTTGGTGGATATGGGTCCACAACACAAATGGATTATATGCAGACCCATCAAGGATGTTGTAAAACACAACGATTGGCCATCTCCTGGTCATTCACTGGCAAGTGTGGGTTGCAGTCAGCTTGTCCAGGTTGTCTACTCCTGCTTTGTTTTTGTTGCAGTCCAGGATAATTGTGGGCTTTTTGTCACTTCCTGATGACACAGCTGCATTTTTGTGAAGACTAGACATAAGTATCACTTTTTTTTTTTTTGGGACAATATTAGACCACAGTGGTGGTGTCTCTAAAAGCAAAGTTTGTGGACAGTGTAGCCCTGTCCTTCACCTGCAAGATTTCAGGTGGCAGCTCAGGTTTATTTTTCTTTGCTGTGTCCACCATGGTGACTTTCCTCCTGAAAAGTTCTTGTCCAAAGTCATAGCTGGTAAAACAAATTGTCACAATCATATTGTGACCCTGCAGTCTAATAGTCATATCCAGGACCACACGTTTTCCTTGTTTTTCTCAGGGATGCCACTTGCAGCTTTGCCTGTGTCAATCTGTAGATTCCAGGCATAGCTGGTTTTTGCATCACAGGCTGCCCAGATTTTTATGCCGTACTTCCCTGGCTTACTGGGTATGTATTGCTGGAAGGGGCTTTTTCCTAAGAAAGAGACAAGACAATCATCCATGGTCACCTCTGGTCCTGGGTTAAACATCAGTGGAAGGAGCTGCACCAATCTCTCCCAGACATCCCTGATGGGGCAAGCTTGTCATATCTTAGTCTGGTATCTCTGTTGTCAAATCTGAGGACTCTTGATATTATTTGAAAGGTCTGAAGTGACATTGTTACGCGGAAAATATTTCTTCCGGTCAATGTATCGCACATACTATCAGTGTTTTTTTTTTTGTGCAGGTGTATGGGAAAACAAGGTAAAATGAGAATCCCCTCAATCTCACATGATTGGGAGAGGAGCTAGCTGCCAGTGTGCTGGTTGACAGTGAACTTATGATTTCAGTTTTGGCTCTAATTATTGCTTTATAATGTTATTTTTATAACTGGGTCAAAACCAACCCTAACAAGACAAAGGTAATAATTTCAACTAGAGCATTTTATCTTTTAGTGAAAACATTTTTTTTTGTTTTATTTTGTTGAAATAGAGGTTCATAACAAAGTCATAAAGCCTTGATGCAATAAAAAAAATTATATGGTTATTTTATGCATTTGAAACCTAAAAACGGGTCGGTGCCGACCCTAACACAAGACGAGGGTTAAGATGTAAAACGTTTTACTGTATATCACCCACAGGGTAACTGACCCCAGGCCCACTATCTCTTACATTGTTTTGGGCCATATAATTAAAAGTACCCAAGTTGATCCCAAGCAGTCCTCTCCATGTGTTACCCCATGTGGCTTTTCATTCTTCTTGTGATCTCTTTGATGAGCCCATCTGTTTTCTAATTGTCTGACCAGTGACTAAATTTACCAAAATTTCCCTCACAGGGTCAACAGTTCAGTGTGATGGGGAGTGTGGAAAAGAGGTGAAGAAGTGAAGAGGCGTGTGCAGGCGGGTTGGAGTGGGTGGAGGAACGTGTCAGGAGTGTTGTCTGACAGAAGAGTGTCAGCCAGACTCAAAGGAAAGGTGTACAGGACAGTGGTGAGACCAGGTCTGCTCTATGGGTTAGAGACAGTAGCAGTGAGAAAGAGACAAGAGGCAGAGATGGAAGCAGCAGAGATGAAGATGTTGAGGTTCTCCTTAGGAGTGACAAGGTTGGATAGAATAAGAAACGAGTTCATCAGAGGGACAGCGCACGTTGCCTGTGTTAGCAACAAAGTCAGAGAGGCCAGACTGAGATGGTTTGGACATGTGCAGAGGAGGGATAGTGAATATATTGGTAGAAGGATGTTGGAGATGGAGCTGCCAGGCAAGAGGGCGAGAGGACGACCAAGGAGGAGATATATGGATGTTCTAACAGAGGACATGAGGTTAGCTGGTGTCAGAGAGGAAGATGCCCAGGATAGAGTGAAGTGGAAACGGATGATTCGCTGTGGCGACCCCTGATGGGAAAAGCCCAAAGAGAAGGAGTAGTTTAGATATATAAATAGTTAATGTTGGCTTATTACTTTTATATTATCTTTTAAATGCCACGATACTACATGGTTTTATTATTAAAATAGTCAAATCACATAGTTATTGTAGTCATTGCTCCCTTATAACCTGGTAATAATGGAAATGTTACAAATTTTTTTATCTTGTTACTATCCACACAGGAAAATTGCCCTGCTCTTACCCTGTTAATAATAAGCTGTTATGAGAAATCGAACTGAAACTTTTTTCCTCTCAGAAAACTCCATACAGAGCAGGCAAGTGAATTTTAAGCTCTTGTATTCAATTCAATTCAACTTTATTTATATAGCGCCAATTTACAACAAGGTCATCTCAGGGCACTTTACATAATAAAGTCAAGACTATACAAACATGTAGAGAAAACCCAACAAATCCCCCTTGAGCAAGCCATAGGCAACAGTGGAGAGGAAAAACTCCCTTTAACGGAAGAAACCTCCAGCAGAACCAGGCTCAGGGAGGACGGCCATCTGCCTTGACCGGTTGGGCAGAGTGGAAAGTGGAGAGAGAAAAGAACAGAGCAACAAAAGCAACAACAAAACATTGAGCAGGTTAATAGGACCAGTAGCTGCACACTGGAGGACACACAGCGCCAAATCCGGGGACACCTGTGGACAGGGAGAGAGAGAGGGGAAAGAGAGGGAGAGAGACGACTACGGGACAAAGAAGATACAGAGTTAATGTCATACAGTGGTGACATTATAAATGTGGGGTGAGAGGAGAGAATGAAGAGAAGAGGAAGTGGCACAGTGCAGAGTCCCCAGCAATCTAAGCCTATAGCAGCATGGCTATAACCAACTATAAGCTTTATCAAAAGGAAGGTTTTGAGCCTAGTCTTAAAAATAGGGAGGGTGTCTGCTTCCCGAATCTGGACTGGGAGCTGGTTCCACAGGAGAGGAGCTTGATAGCTAAAGGCTCTGCCTCCCATTCTATTTTTGGAAATTCTGGGAACCACAAGTAGGCCTGCATTTTGGGACCGAAGTGGTCTAGTAGGATGATATGGTAGTAAGAGATCTTTTAAATATGATGGAGCTTGATCGTTTAGAGCTTTATAGGTAAGAAGAAGGGTTTTAAATTCTATTCTACATTTAATGGGAAGCCAATGGAGAGAAGCTAATGAAGGTGAAATATGATCTCTCTTACCAATCCCAGTCAGTAATCTTGCTGCAGCATTTTGGATTAATTGGAGGCTTTTTAGAGAGTTACTGGGGCAGCCTGAAAGTAGAGAATTACAGTAGTCCAGTCTAGAAGTAACGAATGCATGAACCAGTTTTTCAGCATCACTTTGAGACAGGATGCTTCTAATATTGGCAATGTTCCATAGGTGGAAGAAGGCTGTTCTAGAGATTTGTTTTATGTGTGAGGTAAATGACAAATCCTGGTCAAATATGACTCCGAAATTCCTTGCAGTACTACTGGGGGCCAGAGTTATGCCATCTTAAGAAACAATGTAGTTGGAAAACATGTTTCTTAGACATTTAGACCCAAACACAATAAATTCAGTTTTATCTGAGTTTAGAAGAAGGAAATTAAGTCATCCAGTCCCTTATGTCTTTTAGACATGCTTGTAGTTTGAGTAATTGATTTGTTTCATCAGGTTTAATGGATAGATATAACTACGTGTCAACAGTGTAGCAAAGAGTGTTTTCTAATAATGTTGCCAAGGGGAGACATATAAAGAGTAAAGAGTATTGGTCCTAACACAGAGCCGTGTGGAACTCCATAACTAACTTTTGTGTATGTGGAAGATTCATCATTAACATGAACAAATTGGAATCTATCTGATAGATACAATTTAAACAAATTTAGTGCAGTTCCTTTAATTCCAATTACATGTTCTAGTCTCTGTAAAAATATTCTGTGATTAATGGTGTCAAATGCAGCACTAAGATCTAGCAGAACTAGTATAGAGACAAGTCCATTATCTGAAGCCAGAAGCAGATGGTTGGTGACTTTAATCAGTGTGGTTTTTGTGCTATGATGAACTCTAAATCCTGACTGAAATTCTTCAAACAGGTCCAAAGACAATTACAATAATATTGTCATTGTATGCCCCCCATAACAAAAAACTAAAACAATTATATGCCGATTATTAAATATCAGATCTCTCTCATCTAAATCTCTGTTAGTAAATGACTTGATAAGTGATCATCAATTCGATTTAATTTGTCTTACTGAAACTTGGTTGAAGAAGGAAGAATATGTCAGTTTAAATGAGTCGACCCCTCCAAGTCATATTAACTATCATGTTCCTAGAAGATCAGGCCGAGGGGGAGGAGTAGCAGCAATCTATCACTCAAGCTTACCAATAAATCATAGAACTAAACATAGTTATAACTCATTTGAGAGTCTTACTCTGATCCTTTCACACCCAACTTGGAAAACTCAAAATCCACTTCTATTTGTTATTGTGTACCGTCCTCCAGTCCCTTATTCTGAATTTTTGACTGAATTCTCACTGCTGGTGGTTCTAGTAAGCGCGGCACCTTTGGTGTAGTTGAAAAAGGAAAAACTGTCTGGAGTTAACAATGTTAAATCTAAATAATTCAACAAATATAGTAAAAAAAAGAAAATAATGATTTTGAATAAAAATCTCGGGGCTTGACTAGAACAGTTTGGAATTACTTTCTAATTCAAAACAAACATCTGAATTTGCTTGGAGTTCCAGTCATCAAAAAGATGAATCACAAAGATAAGAATAGAAAAATGTGCACGCTAAAAGAATAATTTTGAAAAAGTACGGCGAGAGAATTAACAAAGTGTATTTTTGGACGACATCAGTTAAGCTTTCTTAACGAGGCTCATTTCTTTTCAGGATGGAATTCTGAAGTCTCATAAAAGCTCGAACAGGAACTTAGCCGTAACTGAGCTGGAAATCAATAAATGAGATTTAAACTTTATTATATATCTTGACGTGTTGCCAAGATTCAGAGGGCATGCTTGCCAGTGAGTCAAATTTACAGCGAGGGCTGAGCCTTCCTCCCAAATTAAATCAGTTTAATCACACTTGTCGAGTGGAGATTTCTCTTTGCATCAAGCCCAAAATGTAATAATATAAAACAAATTTTATAATATAAAACAAAGTAACATATTACAGCTGTTCTACTGTTCAAACTCCTATGGAGGTTAAAATGCTTAAAACGACATGATAAGATGTGTGTAGTGGTTAATGACTCATACATGTAAGTTCTAAAGAATAGATGAAATACAATAATTATAACATGGTAAATCAGCTTTGCTTAATACCTATTAACACACATTAAGAACAAGATTTTGTATCAATGTGGGAGAGTTCTGTTTTATTACTGTTCAATTTAAGGAAGTGTAAGGTGAACCAGAAATTTTTTCAGATAAGCAGTTGATGAGAGAGGAGGGTGGGACTGTGAAATTTGGTTTGCCAGATAGCTAGAGCTGGGTGTCATAAGCGAAGCAGTCATAGTGTATACTGAATTTGTGAAAAACATTGCAAAGAGCAAGAAGGTAGGTGATGAATAGAAGGGGCCCAGGACAGAGCCCTGCTGCACACCAGTAGCAACAGGGGAAGGCTGGGAATTAAAGGATTTGAGACGGACAAACTGAGTTTGGCCCAAGAGATACAAGTGGAACAAGTCTAGGATGTGCGAGTGATGCCAATGGAGGGTAGTCGATTGAGGAGAATTGTGTGGGAGATTGTGTTAAAAGCCGCACTTAGACCAAGAAGGATAAGGATTGAGAGTAGACCAGAGTCAACTGCTATGAGGAGATCATTGGTGCATTTCATAAGCGCAATTTCTGTACTGCGGTGAAGGCGAAAACCAGACTGATCATAGATTCATAGAGGGAATGGGAATAGACGGGCAGAGGTTATTGGTTATTATAAACCATTATTATACTGAGCTACAACTTCATCAGGGTTGGGTAGATAGTCTGGAAGAGGAATATTGTCAATGCAAGAAGAGAGGGTGTTGACATTAATATCCTGAATATTCCAAAATGAAATGAGAAGTGGTGGCTTGATTAGAAAATGGTCAGTGTCATGGAGTTTATCAGATGTTCAGTTTAAGATCATAACAGCAGATTTAGTCCAAAATATCTCCTTTAGTGTTTGTGGGAAAATCAATGTGTTGCTGGAATCCAAAGGCATGCTTTCAAGGCATGATAACAAGTTAGTTTGTCCATATGTATGTTGAAATCCCCCAACAGTATTTCATTTGGTGAGAATGTGAATAGATGAGTGAATAGAAAAAAGCAAAATCATATAAAAAGTCTCAGATACATGTGGAGACTTAATAAAAGTTAGGATTTCTCCTCTTACTGAACTAAAACCTAAAACAATTAAATGTGGATTATTAAATATCAGATCTCTCTCATCTAAATCTCTTAGTAAATTACTTGATAAGCGATCAGCAATTTATTTTGTCTTACGGAAACTTGGTTGAAGCAGGAACAATATGTACGTTTAAATGAGTCGACGCCCCCCAAGTCATATTAATTATCATGTCCCTAGAAGATCAGGCCGAGGTGGAGGAGTAGCAGCAATCTATCACTCAAGCTTACCAATAAACCCAAGGCCTAAACATAGTTATAACTCGTTTGAAAGTCTTACTTTGAGCCTTTCACACCCAATTTGGAAAACTCAAAATCCCCTTCCATTTGTTATTGTGTACCGTCCTTCAGTCCCGTATTCTGAATTTTTGACTGAATTCTCAGATTTTCTAGCTGACTTAGTGCTTAGTGCAGATAAAGTCGTCATAGTGGGCGATTTTAACATTCATGTAGATGCTGACAGTAACTCCCTCAACATGGCGTTTACTTCATTATTAGATTCAATTGGTTTCTCTCAAATTGTAAAAGAACCCACTCATTGTTTTAGTCACACCCTAGACCTTGTCCTTACATACGGCATTGAAATTGATAAGCTAACAGTATTTCCTCATAATTCTGTTCTCTCTGACCGTTTTCTAATAACATTTGAATTTAATTTAATGGACTATACAGCAGCTACAAAAAAGTTTTGCTTCAGTAGGTCTTTACCTGAAAATACTGTGAACAAATTTAAGGAAATGATCCCTGCATCATTTACTTCAACATGTACCAATATAACTGAGAGTAGCCTCATTAACTGTATTCCTGTACAAGTTTATTACCTTACTGATAATTATGCAGCATCTTTACGTTCCATACTTATTGTTGCCCCTCTAAAAAAGAAGGCAGTAATTCTGAACAGGCGATCTCCATGGTATAGCTCACAAACCCGCAATTTAAAGCAGGCATCACGAAGACTAGAAAGAAAGTGGCATTCCACTCATTCACAAGAATCACGCTTAGCCTGGAAAAAAAGTTTATACTTATACAAATTAGCACTCCGTAAAGCCAGAACAGCTTATTATTCATCACTAATAAAGGAAAACAAAAACAACCCCCGGTTTCCTTTCAGCACTGTAGCCAGGCTGACTAAGAGCCATAGTTGAGTTGAAACTAGTATTCCCTCAACACTATGCAGCAATGACTTCATGACTTTCTTCACAAACAAAATCGTTGCTACTAGAAACAAAATTCACCAGACCCTCCCCAAAAATACAACAGAATTAGAATCATCAGTAAGTCCGTCAGTCCCTGTTAGACTGCTTTGTGCCCATAGATCTTCCTGAGTTAACTTCAACTATTATGGCATCTAAACCAACAACATGTCTGCTAGACCCTATTCCAGTTAGACTGCTCAAAGATGCTCTACCCTTATTAGACACGTTCGTATTAGATATCATTAATATATCTTTACAAACAGGATATGTACCAAAGGCCTATAAGGTAGCTGTAATCAAACCTCTACTTAAAAAACCTTGTCTGGATCCAGGTGTCTTAGCCAATTATAGACCAATATCCAATCTCCCCTTTATTTCTAAAATACTTGAAAAAGTAGTTGCAAAGCAATTATGTGAGCACCTGCGCAGAAACGACTTGTTTGAAGAATTTCAGTCAGGATTTAGAGTTCATCATAGCACAGAAACTGCACTGATTAAAGTCACCAATGATCTTCTTCTGGCTTTAGATAATGGACTTGTCTCTTTACTAGTTCTGCTAGATCTTAGTGCTGCATTTGACACCATTGATCACAGAATATTATTACAGAGACTGGAACATGTAATGTAACAAGTAACTAGAATAAATTTTGTCTGCTATGCTGATGACACGCAGTTATATCTATCTATGAAACCCAATGAAACAAATCGATTAATCAAACTACAAGCATGTTTAAAAGACATAAGGGACTGGATGACGTACTATTTCCTTCTTCTAAACTCAGATAAAACTGAAGTTATTCTATTTGGGCCTAAAAGTCTAAGAAACATGTTTTCTAACCATATCGTTACTTTAGATGATTCTGGCCAGAATCTCGGTGTCATTTTTGACCAGGATTTGTCATTTACCTCACACATAAAACAAATCTCTAGAACAGCCTTCTTCCACCTAAGAAACATTGCCAAAATTAGTAGCATCCTATGCCAAAGCGATGCTGAAAAACTGGTTCATGCATTCGTTACTTCTAGATTGCACCACTGTAATTCTCTACTTTCAGGCTGCCCCAGTAACTCTCTAAAAAGCCTCCAATTAATCCAAAATGCTGCAGCAAGATTACTGACTGGGATTGGTAAGAGAGATAATATTTCACCTTCATTAGCTTCTCTCCATTGGCTTCCCATTAAATGCAGAATAGAATTTAAAACCCTTCTTCTTACCTATGAAGCTCTAGAACGGTCAAGCCCCACCATATCTAAAAGATCTCCTAGTACCATATCATCCTACTAGACCACTTCGGTCTCAGAATGCAGGCCTACTTATGGTTCCCAGAAGTTCCAAAAATAGAATGGGAGGCAGAGCCTTTAGCTATCAAGCTCCTTTCCTATGGAACCACCTCCCAGTCCAGATTCGGGAAGCAGACCCCCTCTCTACTTTTAAGACTAGGCTCAAAACCTTCTTCTTCCATAAAGCTTATAGATGCTGCTATAGGCTTAGACTGCTGGGGGACTCTGCACTGTGCCACTTTCTTCTTCTCTTCATTCTCTAATCTCTCCCCACATTTATATGTCACCACTGTATGACATTAACTAGTCGTCTTAGCCTAGCTATAAATAGGCAGGGTGAAGAGGTGAAAGCAGTCAAGGTAAGTGATTGGTGGTGAAGCTGGCAGAGTAACCATAGAGCAGGAACAGGAAGTGGAGAAAACAGGCAACAAAATAAAAGTCCAGGGGAGGAAGTGGAGATGAGGGGCTTAATCATGACACAATAGCCATATTTTTATTAACCCTTTGGTAGAATTATTTCAATTCAACATTGGTCGGCTCCATACGGCCCTGTTTCAGACTGGACAACAAGTGCCTCTGTAAGTTGGCTCAGCCACAAGCAGAACCAGACGACAGTATCGTGAGCTCGCCATCTGACCAAGTGAATGCTCCTGTGGGCCGGGGAAATCTTTGCAGCGACGGCGGATCCTCGCTCTGATAGCTTGCCTGTTAACAGAACCGAGGCGGTCCTTCCTGCTCTACAAAGAACCGGTACCGACTGACGCCTAACTTGGCAGAACGACCTGCAGCAGCTCAAACGCAAGACTAAAACCTTTTATTGATGAAAAGCCTGGTTTCCACATATAGTCGCTAAAGCAATGGAGTCTTTCTAAAGTCAAAGTATCTTTTCCCGTTACTCTGGGTAAATAGTAACTAGATTCTTTTAAAGCATTCACAGTAATGTTATTCTAATCTTTATCTACTGTGACTGCTTTAAAGCATTCACAGTAATGTTATTCTAATCTTTATTATTATTTTTCTTCTGTACATTTTTTGTCCGCTAACTAGTCCCGCATACTTTGTGCTAGAAAGCCCGTTTAAATTTTAAAATGTTCAGCTTCTTCAGGCGAAGTGTGCTATCATTCAGATTTTTGATATCTTTCATACTTTTTATGATATTCAGCTTTTTTCAGGCAATTTTTCCTATCTCACGGCGACAGGTCTTACGGTTCTCTTTTTTTAATGCACATTTTGCGAGGCTAAGTTTTATCCTGTTAGCACCTGAATGACTAAGCAAATTTGCAAATGCCATTATCATGTTAACAGACACGGCTGCTTCTGGTCATGTGATCAGCCTCACAGCTGCGTCCAATCACGTTAACTGACACTTCTTACTACTGCTACAAACGCACACACACTCACATACATACACACACACTCACAGACACAAAACAGACTTTGAATATAAAAGCCTTTCTTATTTTTCTTTCAAATTTTCAGCATCTATATGCTAAAATGAGTTTGTGTTGAACTCTACCTACATTGAAGACAAACACACACACACGCACACACACAGAGCAGACATTCACTTTCAATATAAAACCATTTCTGATGCTTTTTTCACATTTTAAGCATCTACATGCTGAAATGAGTTTGTGGTAAAGTAGGACTAAGGTGGACACACACACTTGACACACACACACATTGACAGGAAATGAACTTTCAAAATAAAAGCTCTCTATTATTCTATGTTAACTTTTCAGCATTTAAATGCTAAAATGACTTTGGTGACTGCTCTACCTACAGTGGACACACACAGACACACACACACAGGAAACAAACTTTCAAAATAAAAGCCTTTCTGATGTTTCTTTTACACTTTTAGCATCTACATGCTGAAATGAGTTTGTGGTAAAGTTTGACTAAGTTGGACCCACACATGGACACACACACACACACACACAGGAAAAAAACTTTCAAAAAAAAAGTCCTCTTTCATTTTATGTGTTTTTTGAGCATTTAAATGCTACAATGACTTTGCTGCCTAGTCTACCTACAGAGAGACACAGACACACATACTCAAAGACAGGAAACAAACTTTCAAAATAAAAGCCTATTTGATATATTTTCCAAACATTTAGCCTCTGAATCTTGAAATCTGTTTTTGGTGAACTCTAACTACATTAGACAGGCACACCTTTTTGCTTCTTCCTTTTTTGCCTTTGCTTTTGAATAGTAACTTCTTAGCTTTTAACTTCTTTCTTTTTGTTTTCACTTTTTACTTGGTAACTTTTTCCTTTTTTGTTTTACTTTTTTAAGGTAACTTCTTCCCTTTTAACTTCTTCCTTGGTTCCTTTTCACTTTTCAATAGTAACTTCTTCTAATTTTGTTTTACTTTTTAAATGTAACTTCTACCCCTTTAACTTTTTCCATTGTTCTTTGTTCTTTTCACTTTTTAATGGTAACTTTTCCTTTTTTACTTTTTCCTTTGTTCCTTTTCAACTTTTTTTTTTCTTTTCTCTTTTTACTTAGTAACTTTTTCCTTTGGTTACTTTAAACCTCTTTAACTTTCAAAAATAACTTTTAAGGTAGTTTTTTTTTTCTTTTTTCCCGTGTGTTTCTTAAAGTTTGTTTTTTTTTCTCCTTTTTGTCCGTGTTTATCTCTCGTCCTCTTCTCTCGGCTTAACAGCTCTCCCACGTAATTTCCGCGGAAATTGCCTTTTCTAGTTATTATTATTATTATTATAGCAACTTCTTCGGCGCGTAACTAGTCCCGTACCGTTTGTCGTAGAAACTTCGTTCCACTTCCTAATCGTAGGTCTTGTTTAGGGCATCCATGCTCTTACTTTTCTTATTTGTATCTTTTATACTTTTTATTATATTTCATTTTTTGTGGCTTATTTTTGCCCCATGTTAACGGATGGGAAAAACTTGAAACTTTCCTTCCCTTCCCTCCGACCTGCCACTTTTCATGAGCCTCCAGTTTCGTCATACTTTGGCGTAGAAACGTCATTAAAATTTTAAACGAGTCTATACCCTTGAAACTTTCTTCCTGCCAATCTGCGTTTTCATAACTTTTATACTTTTTGATTGACGGCAGTTTTAGTTTTAGGTACTTTTTGGTGATTTTTCCTCTTCCCCATTAGTGTGTATTGCGTCTGCTAGAGCGGGTGATGTCACACACGCTCTGCCGATTCCGCGATTATTTTTTATGCTTTTCCGCTTCTCTTTCTGATTTCCTTCAGCCACCTTTCATCCTTCCTCAACGTAGGTATTTTTGTCCTCTTTCAGGAAATGTAACTCTCACGACGACAGGTCTTACGATTCTCTCTCCACGCGGCCAGAAGCGGAGAGAGTGCCCTCTCAAACTCCCATTAGAGCCCATTATAAAGGAGCTCGGGAAAAGTCTCCTCAAATCCCAAACGGGGGCCGTTTTAAAATTGCCACCACGCCTTCATTTTATTAACTATTCTCATATAAATTACATGGGCGTGTGCGGTGAAGCCTTCTAGCCTTCAAAGTTCTTTCCGTTTGCTTCTAGGACTAATACTTTTTGACTTATTACCATTTTTGCGAGGCTAAGTCTCAGCTTTTCCTTTTAGCACCTGAATGACTAAGCAAATTTGAAACTGCCATTATCATGTTAACAGACACAGCTGCTTCTGGTCATGTGATCAGCCTCACCGCTGCGTCCAATCACGTTAACTGACTTCTCATCACATCTATTGGCTCAAGCTGTTTTTGCGGTCAGTCTGTTGTTGTGCTTCAGTTGGTAAGGTTGTCTTTCTCTTGTCTCCTATCAGCAAAGTTTGTAACTGTGGAAAATTCTGCTTGTAAAATGAATAAACCATTAAGATGTATGGCATATAGCAGGTATTGAAATCATTAACTGCTAGCTCCCCATGAGGCATATTCAGGCCTGTAAAAATGCTATGGAATGGATTCTAATACAATTTCCAGCTAACATTAGCATCGTGGCTAACGCTAGCAACGGATTCTAATACAATTTGCAGCTACCTGGCTAGCATTAGCATTTTGGCTAACACTAGCAACAGGTTCTAATACAATTTGCAGCTACCTGGTTTGGTTCAGTTTTACAGCTAGCCAGGTAGCTGCAAATTGTAATAGAATTCGTTGCTAGCGTTAGCCGCGATGCTAACGCTAGCTAGAAATTATATTAAATGCGATGCTAACTCTAACAATGTATAGCAACTTTACAAGCCTGAATATGCTTCATGGGGAGCTAGCAGTTAATGATTTCGCTAGCGTTAGCATTGCGGCTAACGCTAGCAACAGATTTTAATACAATTTGCAGCTACCTGCCTACTTCTAAAACTGAAACAAAATTAAGTTGCTAGTTAATGTGTTAGCCGCGATGGTAACGCTAATGTTCATTATGAATACATTTGGCAGTTACTTTCCTTCTTCTGAAGCTTAACTAAACACAAGTTGTTAGCTAGCATATTATTTGCAATGCTAATGCCATATTAAGTGACAGAATTGACATGTTAGCCTATTATTTGGTCTGTAATTGTAATTGGCAAAATAACTAGTACATGCCTATTTGAAACTGTATGAATGATACATTTCTTGGGGTCCTAAATCACTTTTTTCTTTGCTCTTACAGGACTGCTGCTTGGCTATCATCTATTGCATCGCTAAAACTTCTCTTCTATTCCATTTTGTATCTCTAAAACTTCTCTTCTACTGCGTTTTGTGTACTGACTTATCTTATCACTTATCACTTATTCTGCTTTTGCTCTGTTACTCCAAAACACCTGCTCTAGCTTTTCCTACTTATCTGTAATACTGTCAAATAGTTTTACCTCTATTGTTTTCTTCTCTGCATCACTGCTCCTGAGTTTACAACTCCTTTCTGCACTGCTTTTTGCTAATCCTCTGAATCATTTCTGTCTTCTGCTGATCAGGGGCCCACCCCTGAGAAGCACCCATTTCCTCTTGCTGATCAGGGGCCCACCCCTGTGAAGCACCCATTTCCTCTTGCTGATCAGGGGCCCACCCCTGTGAAGCACCCATTTCCTCTTGCTGATCAGGGGCCCACCCCTGTGAAGCACCCATTTCCTCTTGCTGATCAGGGCCCACCCTGTGAAGCACCCATTTCCTCTTGCTGATCAGGGGCCCACCCCTGTGAAGCACCCATTTCCTCTGGCTGATCAGGGGCCCACCCCTGTGAAGCACCCATTTCCTCTTGCTGATCAGGGGCCCACCCCTGTGAAGGGCCCACAGAGTATCATTGCTGATCAGGGGCCCACCCCTGTGAAGCGCCCACAGAGTATCGTTGCTGATCAGGGGCCCACCCCTGTGAAGCGCCCACAGAGTATCTTCGCTGATCAGGGGCCCACCCCTGTGAAGCGCCCACAGAGTAATCTTTGGATCTGAGTTATCTTTTGCTGATCTGAGTTATCTAAGCACCCGTAAACCACTTTTGCAGTTTAATTAAAAAAGTGAATATATGTACTGAGCAAAATTATTTTGAGTAATTAAACCATTTTTGTATACAGAACATAAATATTCACAATTGTTTCAGTGTAAAAAAAGGTTACTGTATTGATTAATTAAATTTTCAGTGAAGCAGTGAACTATAACATTGTTTCAATTAATAAACGTAGCAGAGGCTACTTTTTTGACAGCTGCAGTATTTGTACTGAGTTTTATTTTTGTGTCTTGGAAAAATAATCAAAAAATAGTTAAAAGTATTAACGTGAATACATGTACTGAGCAAAAATATTAAGTAATCAAACACGGTTTGTTTACAGAATATAAATATTCACAATTGTTTCAGTGTAAAAAAAGGTTACTGTATTGATTAATTAAATTTTCAGTGAAGCAGTGAACTATAACATTGTTTCAATTAATAAATATAGCAGAGGCTACTTTTTTGACAGCTGCAGTATTTGTACTGAGTTTTATTTTTTGTGGCTTGGAAAAATAAAGAGTCAAAATAGTTAAAAGTTAAATAGTGAAAAGATCTGTGCCTTAAAACAGAGTAATCTTTGGATCTGAGTTATCTTTTGCTGATCTGAGTTATCTAAGCACCCGTAAACCACTTTTGCAGTTTAATTAAAAAAGTGAATATATGTACTGAGCAAAATTATTTTGAGTAATTAAACCATTTTTGTATACAGAACATAAATATTCACAATTGTTTCAGTGTAAAAAAAGGTTACTGTATTGATTAATTAAATTTTCAGTGAAGCAGTGAACTATAACATTGTTTCAATTAATAAACGTAGCAGAGGCTACTTTTTTGACAGCTGCAGTATTTGTACTGAGTTTTATTTTTGTGTCTTGGAAAAATAATCAAAAAATAGTTAAAAGTATTAACGTGAATACATGTACTGAGCAAAAATATTAAGTAATCAAACACGGTTTGTTTACAGAATATAAATATTCACAATTGTTTCAGTGTAAAAAAAGGTTACTGTATTGATTAATTAAATTTTCAGTGAAGCAGTGAACTATAACATTGTTTCAATTAATAAATATAGCAGAGGCTACTTTTTTGACAGCTGCAGTATTTGTACTGAGTTTTATTTTTTGTGGCTTGGAAAAATAAAGAGTCAAAATAGTTAAAAGTTAAATAGTGAAAAGATCTGTGCCTTAAAACCTTGTAAAAATGCCTAAGAAGGGGAAGAAGTCACAGGCTGCCAAACAGCGCTGGAGTAAGTTTAATGTGTCTGATGAAAGTATGCCACAGGAACAAACTTCAGACCCTCAAAACAGCACAGACAAGATATTGCCAGACAAAACCTATGCTGATGTGGTAAGAAAGGGAGATCAAACTAGCGTTTCATGTGAGCAGTGGATGTCTAACAGTGGCAGTGATGAACACAAAGCTAAAATTGATGTTTCTGTAAAACCAAAGGTGTCTTATGCAGATGTGGTTAAGAGGGGAAATGATGCTAATGTTCCATGTGTAGCAGGCCCATCTCATGTTAATTGTGCAGGTGAGGGAGGTCATGAGGTCACACAGGTGCTTGCATCCCACAGTCAGGCTTCTGTTAAATATGGATATTCCAGAAATCATCAGTGTACCTGCAATTCTCTAACCTTCCTTGGCTTCCTTCATGAGAATGAAGATGTGACCAGTGCAGACCTGGATCTTGTCTGGGATAAAGGTGATGTCATGTACGGAAAAGTCAGAGAAAGGTTCCCTAAAAGTATCCATTTGGCTGTGGATGAGCTGCCTACAAAAGTGCGTGCACGGCAAGGTGTGTATAAAGTTGTTCAGCAACCTCCAAGGTTTGGCACACTCTCTGAACCTGTCGTACAATCTACAAGACACATTCTGGATCTAGAGGCAGGACTCAGCTGTTTGTTGTCCGATGTGCAGTATCCTTTGCTGATAATGAGCGGGTTATGTATTGCAGTGTTTAGAAACCGATCAGGCAGATATGGATTCTTTGATCCACATTCTAGAAGAGCCAATGGTTTGCCACTCCGTGTGGGTACATACAGTGTTGGAACGGCTGTGATGCTAACATTTACATACTTGAGTGATATGATTGACAGGCTTGTAAAGTGTCATAAGATTTTAGGCACACCATCTTCCTGGGTGTATGAGCTGACACCCCTGCAGTTTCTCAGCATTAACATAGCCAGCCTCAGTGACGTAACTTCAGACATAAACAGCGAAACTCATGCTGGTGCTTCATCACCTATTATCTTTGTTACACCAAAGATCAACATTGATGTCACTGATCTTTCTGATGTAGCACAGGAAATGCAAATCGACATGACTGCTGATAATGATGTTTTTGATTATATGCCAAAGAAAGGTGAAATTAACAACAATTTTGTATCATCCATGAGACAAGAGATTCCTACCAGGTCCACCGATCCAGAAACAGAAACATCAGGACAAGTCGATACCATTTCACATACACAGCTTCCTTCTCACATGGGACACATGTTTTCTGATGCACTGGTTAATAAGGTTGTCAGTGATGATTCAGTTAATATACGAAAGGGTATCTCAGGTAAACTATCAAAGTACAACAAAGACAGAAGACGAAAACGGAAGCGGAGAGCAGAGCTTTTGGCAAATAAACAAATATCTCAAAGTAAGATTCAAAATACTGATTACAAGAAAAATGAAAGGTTTAGCCTATTATATAATAAAGACAATGATTACAGACAAAAGAAAAAGGAATATATCAAGACCCGCTACAGAAAAGACAGTCGATATAAGGAAAAACAGAAACAATATGTCAACACCCGCTATAGAAATGACATTGGATTGAGAGACAAAAAGAAACAGTACATCAACATCCGTTACAGAAGAGATGTAGGATTTAGAGAAAGACAGAAATGCTATATAATGCACCGTTATAAGAATGATGCAGTGTTTAGACTCAAACAAAAACTAGTCATGAAACAATTAATGCAGGCAAAGTACAGGAGCAACCTTTTATTAAGAATGATGCATAACATGAGATGTGCTATGGGAATAAAAAGAAAATATAGACAATTTAGAAAACCAATGCCTCAAACTGACAACTCTTTAATAAAAAATGCAATATTAATTTTTAAGGCACACATAAAGGTCCTACTTATGTGTGTACAGTCTGTCACAAGGCGTCCTTTCCAAATCAAGTAAAACCCTGCAAAAGGACAAATTATGTCAAAAATCTACATGTAGTGGAAGAATGCATAACAGGAAAGTATGTGCATGTTTGTGATGATGAGTGCAACAGTAAGCAACAGTGCAAGGTGTCTGATGAAAGACGAAAAGAGTGGATCTGTCACACCTGTCACAATTATCTTAAAAATGGAAGGATGCCACCACTTGCTGTAGCTAACAACTTAGAACTTGCTGAAGTCCCACCCGAGTTGTCTGATCTCAACATATTGGAGAGACACCTCATAGCAAAATGCATACCATTTGCTAAGATCATTCCACTTCCCAAAGGCAGACAGGCAGCAATACGTGGTAATGTTGTATGTGTCCCTTCAGAGGTGCAGGAAACAGTTGATTCTCTCCCTAGGCTAAGAAGTGAGTGCCAGGTTATGAGAATAAAACTTAAAAGACGACTGTGTTACAGAGGTCACCAGCTATTCCAGACTGTGACCTGGTCTAAACTTGTTCAGGCTCTACATAAACCTAAACAGATTCATCCACAGTATAAGGACATAACTATTAGAGAGGAGGCTGAATTATGTGACCCAACACTTCCTGAAGAGAATGATGAGGATGACGTGGATGAACAAATGAAGGACGATTATGATGACGGTGATCTCATGGAGATTGACAGGTTTGAGAGGAGTGCACTTTGTGACTTAGAAAATTGTCTAGAGGGTGTGCAACAAAATGCTAATGCAACACTTGCTACAATGAATGATAAGGAGGAAAATTATGATTATGTTGATAAACAAATTGAGGATGATGATAATGAAAAAAACCTAATGGAAATTGATAGCTTTGAGAGTAGTGCAGTTTGTAACTTGGAAAATTATCTCAGAGGTGCAGAACAAAATGCTGAGCAAAGAAATGATTCAGAACATGAAAGTGACATGCCTAATGGAGGTTTTGCTCTAGAATCCTGTCTTCAGCCACCAGATATTGGAGAGGAGATATTATGTTTTAGTGAAGGAATCTACTCAGTTGCACCTGCTAAAAGAAACAACCCAGGAAGTTTTTTCAAAACGCCTAAACTAGAAGCCATGGCATTCCCTGCACAGTTCCCTACAGGCCAGAATACACTGGATGAAAAAAGACGCATAAAATTATCGCCTAGCAGTTATTTCAAATCAAGGCTTATCTGTATTGATGAGCGCTTTGCCAAAGATACAAACTATTTGTTCTTTGCCCAGTTTGTGACGGAAATACATTTGGCTACTTCAAGCATGACAATCCAGTTGTGCAAAGGAAAGCCTCTGACGAGAGATGGAAGAAAAATAACCTCAGCAATGCTGCAAGATAAACGAGAGGTTGAGAAACTGGTACGTAACAAGGATGCAGTCAGATTTATGCAGCCGTTGAGAGGGACACCAGCATATTGGGAAAAAACAACAAGAGACCTCTTTGCAATGATCAGACAGCTGGGAACGCCTACATTCTTTTGCACATTTTCTGCAGCTGAAATGCGTTGGCCTGAAGTAATTGAGGCAATAAAATCTCAGCAGGGTCAAGAGGTGAACTTTGAAGAGCTTGACTGGGCAGCCAAGACTGACATTTTACGAAGTAATCCAGTGACACCAATTCGCATGTTTGATAAACATGTGGAGGCATTATTCAGAGATCTGCTGTTATCGCCCGCTGAACCCCTTGGCAGAATTAAAGACTGGTTTGTACGGCAAGAGTTTCAGCATCGCGGAAGTCCACACATACACTGTCTCCTGTGGGTAGAAGGTGCACCTGTGTTTGAGGAAGACGATGACAAAACTGTGTTTGATTTTGTGTCTAAATACATCACAGCTGAGCTACCCGACCCCGATAAGCAACCTGAACTGCACAAAATTGTCAAAGGAGTGCAAATGCACAGCAAAAATCACTCAAAAAGTTGTTTCAAAACTCCTGGCTCTGGTTGCAGACATCACTTTCCCAGACCTCCTGCTAGAAAAACCATGATAATGAGACCTGCTGAGAATGACAAATCAACACAAGTGGAACAAGCAAAGAGAAAGCTGAGGCCACTAAACTTGTTGCTGAATGAACCTGAAGCTGCCTCTCTACGTTTCCAGCAGCTCCTAGCACGATGCAATTTAACACTCAGTGAGTACGAAGAGTGCCTGCATGCGATGAACAAATCAAGTACAGTGATATTGAAACGTGAACCAAAAGACTGCTGGGTAAATTACTATAATCCTCATCTGCTTAAAGCCTGGAATGCTAACATTGATGTGAGCTACATTCTAAATGCTTACTCCTGTGTGGTGTACTTAACATCCTATATTACAAAGAAAGAGTCTGGCTTATCAGAGTACCTCAAAACAGTACTGCAGAACTCCAACATGGACAATGTCAATGAATTTGCTGAAATGAAAGAAATCATGCAGGCGTACTCAAAAAAGAGAGAGATCAGTGCTCAAGAGTGTGTGGCTCGGGCCTGTGGTATCAACATGAAGAAATGCTCGCGTGGTGTTGTATTTGTACCAACAGATGACAACGCAGTGAAAATGATAACACCAGAATCTTCAAACGTGTGGATGACCTCTTTGACTGACAAGTACAAATGCAGACCAGAAACACCAGAGTTTGAAGGAATGTGCTTGGCTGACTTTGCAGCTACATGCAGGTTTGTGTACGGCCAACAGAGAAAAGGTAAAGATGTTTTGCCCTTGCTTAATGAGATGGGTTTTGTTCAAAGGCGAAAAAATGATAAGCCTGCTATAATCAGGTTTTATCGCGTGTCAGAGAAAAAGAATCCGGAGCAGTTTCATGGAGCATTGTTAAAACTGTACGTACCTTATCGATCAGAGCAGGAGCTGAAAAGTGAATTCCTACCCACATACGAGGCCTTCTACAACAGTGGCTGGGTTCAGGTACCAGGTTCCGAGCACGCTGAGTGGGTTAAAGCAGTTGTCAAGCGGAACAGAGATAAGTATGAGAGAAACAGTGAAGAGATTGAGGAAGCGTTTGAGGAATATGAAGAGAAAAGAGGTGTAATTAATGAATGGTCTAATCTCGGACCTGAATCTGAAGTTGTGAGGTTGGAGTGTATTGCAGAGCTACAGGCAAGAGAGCCAGACCATGACAATGTACAGGAAGATGTGCCAGATTACAGTCTTCAGGCTAGTGCTGTAACAGAATCCAGAGCTGTCAGAGAGCCCCCTGCAATAGACCCCGCAGTTTTACGCCAAATGTTTCAGAACCTAAACCAGCAGCAGGCACGTGTATTTTATGCAGTAAGAGACTGGTGCTTAAAACAAGTTTGTGGCCTAAATCCAGACCAGTTTTTCTTTTATGTAAATGGCGGCGCTGGAACAGGAAAGTCACACCTTATTAAATGCATCCACTCAGAAGCGTCTAAAATATTGAGCAAACTGCCGAGACACGTGGAAGAGGCAGACATGTCAAAACCTACTGTTTTGTTAACTGCATTCACTGGAACTGCGGCCTTCAATATATCAGGAACAACACTGCACTCTCTCCTCAAGTTGCCCAGAAGTCTAAAACCTCCAATCCAAGTACTTGGAAATCAACTTGACGTTGTCAGGTATGAGCTCATGAATGCAGAGATTATGATCATTGATGAAGTGTCCATGGTGTCGAAGCCCCTTTTTGTCTATGTGGATGCCAGACTCAAACAGATCAAAGGAAATCAGAAACCCTTTGGAAGTATGTCAGTGATAGCTGTCGGAGACTTCTATCAGCTGCCACCAGTGCGACAGGCTAAACCTCTTTGTGTGCACGATCCATTTCAGATTGATTTGTGGCAAGAACATTTTCAGATGATCACGCTGACTGAAATTATGCGCCAGAAGGACGACATTGCCTTTGCTGACATGTTGAACTGCGTCCGTGTGAAAGAAAAATCAGAGCAGTTGTCTGAAGCAGACAGAGGTTTGCTTACACAAGCAATCACTGAACCGCAGCATTGTCCCACTGATGTTCTGCACATTTATGCAACTAATAAACAGGTAGATGCACACAACCTGGCAACATTAACCCGACTTCTTCATTCTCACATTGTTAAAATCGATGCAGACGATTATAAAAAGGACCCACGAACTGGCAGAATGACAAGACAATCTAAACCCTGTGAAGGAAACAGAAACGAGTTAGCAGATACTCTTCAAGTGGCTGAAGGTGCTCGCGTCATGCTCACCAGAAACATAGACGTGGAGCAAGGTCTAGTGAATGGCTCGTTTGCAAAGCTCCTTAGAATAATAGCTTCTGAACAAAACGGTTTTGTCACTATGCTCGGGCTTAAGATGGATGATGAAAAAGCTGGACGAAACTACAGCAACAGACCGCCACAAGGACTTGATAATCTTGTGTACGTAGAGAGAGCAGAGGAAAACCTGAAAAAGAAAGGAGTGGTGCGCAGACAGTTTCCCATCAAGCTTGCCTTTGCGTGTACAATACATAAGGTTCAAGGCATGACGACCCGTTCTGCCGTAGTTTCACATATTTGAACCCGGCATGGCATATGTAGCTGTTAGCAGAGTGACCTCACTCAGTGGGCTGCACATAGTGGATATGGATGAGACAAAGTTTTACGCCAACCCAGAAATAACTTTAGCCTTACAGACAATGTGACAAGCTTAGAAAACATTATGCCTCTTCTGCACATCACACAAACGCTGAGCAGACATGACACTATGACCCTTGTTCACCACAATACTGAAGGATTGCCGTCTCATGTAAATGACATCAAGTGCCATCATGAACTGTGCCTTTCAGATGTTTTGTGCTTAACTGAAACTCATCTACATGGATCTTTTGTTGCAGAGAGTCTCCACATACAAGGCTACAAAATGTTTAAACGCAACAGACACCTGTCGTACACACATTTTCCCCAAATGGCCAACAGGAGTGGATGTGGAGTCGCCGTCTACTTGAAACACCATGTTCAGGCTCTTGAAAAGCAGTATGTTCACAATGTCACTGACCTTGAGTTTGTTGCAATCAAGGTGGAAGCCCCAGTCACCGCACTGATTGCAGCTGTGTACAGACCTCCAGACTACAGCGTGACACCATTCCTGAGAAACCTAGGAAGCCTTCTGGACGCTTTAGAGATCCTGGACTGTCAACCAATTATTGTTTGTGGTGATTTTAATGAGAACCTTTTCTCACATGCTAGGAAGCCAATCATGGAACTGTTTCAGTCTCGGGGGTATGTTCAGCTAATTTCTTCTGCGACCACCCAGAGGAACACACTGCTGGATGCCATATACATTTCTCGACCAGAACAGTGTCTCCATTCCGGTGTACTCCACACATACCACAGTTACCACAATGGTGTATATTGTGTATTTTCTTCCAACAGTTCTTGAAGAAGTCAGGTGAGTTTTGAAAACAATATAAAGCAAATGACACATTGTTTTTAAAAAGCATATCAATCATGACATATTGAGTAACTTCAATGAATGGGTGAAACGAAAAGCCAAGATACATGTACTAATGATGGAGTTCAATTTAAAGGTCTGCACTTTGATAGAAAAAACAAGGTAAGTGAAAAAGGTCATAAGAGATGTACCATGTGTTTGAAAAATGATCAATGTTCTACTTTTACATTAAGCACTTTATTGTCTCAGTTGAAGTTTAGTCGGATTGTAATAATTTGATTTTATAAGTAGGATTAAAAGTGGTTTGGTATCTATACATATTTCTATTATCTTACAGTATATTTTTGTGACACACGTTTGGCCTGTGCATTTATCAGGGTGGGTCTGGGTCAGGGTTGATAAATGCACAGGCCAAGTGTTTTGGCAGCTGTGTGCTGTTCATACCTGCTAAGACAGATCCACATCACAAAGTCAGCAACCCTTTCTGGTAACGCTGACTTTCTGATACCCATCAGATGATATCCCACATTTTCAACCCCCTCAAATTCCCACCAGTTTCTGGGGGGCTCGGCTAGTAACTACAAGTTAGTTTTCTTCATCGTGGACAGTAGGCACAGTTGTCTTGTGTCCTCTGTCACAACATCTATGCCTGACCTAATCCAGCGCTATGAGGATCAGCTCAAAACAACCAAACAAATCATACTTTCCACATGTGCACAACACAGAGTTGATCTTTCCGCCAGACCTTTTCATTCTTCAAAGGAGAGAGTGACATAAACACTGCCAACTTTATGTTGCCAATAACAGCAGAACCATGGTCCTCAGGCCAGTGTCCAGGCTTCTTCAACACAGACCACAAGGTGATATTATAAAATATGTGTTTCACTTTTTAATTACACACTTTATTGTTAATAATCTTTGTTTAGTTTTGGATTAATGTGTATCTAGACATATCGTATTGTTTTGACGACAGTTTTGATATGCTTTGGCATATTTCATCTTAGAGGTAGGGATATATAATGGTTTTATATACATTTGCTTTCTTCTTCAGGTGTTCCTCAATGGTGATCGTCCCCTTCCTACTGCACAGCTTTCTAAGCATCTTTTTAGATATTGGTGATGGACAGTAGCAATGGTTTTCTGCCTGGCTGCAGTGTTGAAGGTAACAAATGATATATAATGTACTTTTTCAAATGTTTTAATCTTTAGACTTTTGTTAATTGTTGTTTTGTCTTGTCAGGATCAACTCCATCGTTGTACCTCACGCCATCATCTGTACAACCATTGCTTTGAACGGTTTAGTTCACTGAAGCCTACCTACTGTTGGTCCATCAGCAGGTCATCAGTCATCTGGCTGCTGGGAAACAAAACCTGCAGATCAGCTGCTCCTCAATTATCAATGGAACAGTTACGGCACCTTATCCCCGCAAATTTTAACAGTACGTTTTTAATTTTTTTTTTTTTTAACTGTTTCATTTTTGTAGAATTTACAATTTTTTTTTACTCATACAAGATTCCTCTTTGTGAGACTAACATTAAGACTGTCTATTATTACTGTTGTTGTAACTACAGAAATTTTTCACATTTCAAACACTGAGAAATGAAGTAGTGGTTCAAAGGTATCATGTGAAAGCAGTTTATGTCTTCACACATATAATGTGCTGTAGGTATGGTTGTGGTTTGTGCTGATGGACCATTTTCTAAACTCACATGTGCAGCGTGATGGTAATGATGTTGAACTGGTAAATAGTGTGCTTTTGTTTTCCATTTCAGTTTTCTCATTTTTGTAATATTATATGTTTATTTTTTTAATGAAGAATTTCCTCTTACTTCTATTTGTGAAACAGATTTATAATTATGGTGGGATTTCAGCTGTTGGGTATATAAAAGGCTTTTCATATTTGGGTTTACCTCTGGGCCAATGCTAATCCTGCAGTTTAAACAGTAGCAGTGACACAATTTCAAAGTGTTAAGTCAAGCTTGGAGTATTCAGGCTTCACAATGCACGCGATTTAATTTGGGAACTATAATTTTATGGATGTATAGCCAAGATTGGACCTGCAGGGCTACTGAGGCTTGAAGCAATACACTATGGGGTGTAAGCCTAGAGCTAACCACAATGTGAAACATGTTAGATGGTGGGACTGTACAATATTATAAGCCAATACATTAATATTTTTGTTTTATCTTTATTATTTTATTGGTGTCCAGCAAAGGGCACAATGTATGCAGCATACTCATTTTAAACTTTCTGTTTCCATAAGTTATTCTCTGTAGGGTTTTATTTATGCAGTATTTTACACTGTTGAATTGTCGCCTGCCTTGGCACATCCCTTTAACAGTTAAACGTGAATCTTGACAAAGGTTCTTAATCACTCAAATTACTGTAGAATAGTCAATAGATGGACAAAAGTGTTTGAATCAATTAATTTTATTATAGGCAATGAATGAATTTTGATAATATAGGCATAATTATAATATAAATTTATTACAAAAATGTACTGTAAATCTATGTTTAGGTCAGTTTCAATCATATTATGTACAGATAGATATATCTCTAAACAATATAATTGGCCTTTTGTGTGTGTGTGTGTGTGAGACATTTTGTTGGTGACACTGACAGTCTGCTTTTGGAACTGAAATAATGTGCATGTTTGTTTCTCTGTACTATACTGATTGTAAGGCCTAAAAATGGTGTATGTAGGAAAAGAAAAATCAGAGAACCCCTAGTTTTTTACTGTCATCTTTGCGTTATCCTCTTTCTTTATTTTTAATTACTGTGCCAGTTTTTAGTTGATATCTTCTCTTAGGTGGTTTAATGTAAAACCTTCCATTACATGGGTTATTTTTAGGAGATGTGGGCTATTACTTTTATATTTTATGCTTTATTTAGCAGAGAAAAAGTATAGAGGTTAAAAAAGAATACTAATAAAGGAGCATTCTGAGTTTTTAGTTCTCTTGTGTTCTCTTATTTTGGAAGTCAAATTTTTACAGAGGTCTGCAAAATCCTGTTGATAGCTCACACTTTGAGCTCTTTCTTTAGGGTCCTATGAAAAGCTCTTATTGCAAAGGGGGCTTTGACATAGTGGAGGTGTGTGTGTGTGTGTGTGCGTGTTTTTCTCATCACCCAAAGCCTTTTTTTTGACCACTAAAATGCTATTATTTTTTAAAAGAGACTAATAAAAGGTGGAAAGAGTGTGGATCACTAATGTCAACTACTAGTAACAATACTATGATTACTGTAACTTTCTCTACCCGTACTTCTAAAAGTACTTTTACCTTTTTATTGTCTGTGTGTCTCTATTTGTCCCTCTGTCTGCATGCCTTATGTGTGTGTGTTTGTATGTCTCTCTGTCTCTATTTGTGTGTGTGTGTTTAACTGGGAATTATAAACACTGGCTCCATGTCAATCCTATTCTTCTGTAAGAACACAAAATGGCTGCCATGCTGCTGTCGTGTGCATAACGTTTGCACAGAACTCTTACTTTATCCTTAATGAGAAACTAATTGGCATAAAAATAGCTGCTTTAAAGTGGTAAAGTATATATGTATTCTCTGCCACTGTGTCTTCAAATGAGAGCCCAGCGTTCACCCACCTTCTATAACCCAAAAATCTTTTCCAAGTGTTTTTCTTTGCTGTAACACTGTAATTTTGCATTGCACTTAAACATCTCATACTCAACAGTGGGCACAGTAGTGGATGTGTTCTTTTGGTCTTTAGACATCAAGGTAAGCTAGTCTATCTCCTCTCTTGCTAGCTAATGTCACAATAAAACAATGAGTGTCTTTACAAAAAAAGAACAGGTTGAATATTTGCTAACTGTTGAAGTTCGTGTTTACCACTATTATCATACAGTAGGTAGTTCAAGTGCAGCAGAGTTAGTTAACATTTTTAGCTAAAACTCTGGTGGTGTGAGTGCTAACATGTTATCTAAGAGTGCCTAGTTAGCTATTCTGGTTGTAATAGAGTTATCAATCCTTGTGCCTCCCTCCAAAAAACTCCCTTTCCAACCAAAAAATGCCCATGCACATAAAAACTGCTATAAAATCATCATACAGCAATATGTATTTTGTTTTTTTTTATATAAATTACTTAAACAACTCAAGAACTGCCCAAAACTACCAAGCATTATTTAACCCTTGAAATGCCAGTTTACGTATTTGAATCATTGCTTATTTATTAGCAAAAAAAAGAAAGAAAAAAAACTCCTAACCTAAACAGTAGGAGGATGGGGCTTTGGAGAGGTGAAGAGGTGTTTTTATGTTTTTGGCCACTCTATTTAGAATGAATGAATGTAGTTTATGGCAGAGCTGTTGTATTGGGTTGCATTAGATTATGCAGGTGTAATAAAGTGTTAAGTGACTATTATAAAAGGAGTTAATTAACAGGTGTGTGTTTTGTTTGCAGATGGCTTCAAAACCCTATTCAAGACCAAAACCACCAACTATTAAACTTGCATGTGTTGCTTTAAAAGAAACTGCACAGGTAGTGCTTCTCCCATTTTTATGTAATATAATTTAACACATTAAAACAGAGATGAAATCATGAGGGTGTGATAACTGACTATGGTAATTTATTTCTGAAAAGAAGTTATACATAGATGACATTTTAAATGTATGTGTGTTGTTTGTCAAATTTCAGGCAGTGGAGTTCAAATTTCTCCCAAGCCCACAGATCAGTAAAAGGGCAAACAGAATGGATGCGATCATGTGGGATGGCAATCGCATCCTGAGACTGCACAAACAAGGGCTCGATAAAGGGGAGTTGGAAGTAATTAAGGCCGGAGGAACATTCATTTTTAAATCCTTCAGGATCTCTGAGACTGGCTATTTAAATGTTGGTCCAGACACCAAAGTGTTTCTGTAAGACAGACACAGACACACACACAAACAAACATACTGTATATGTGACAAATTGGCTAAAACACATACATGACAGACAGACAGATGCACACACAGACACACAAATACAAGATATAGATAGACATGTAGATTTAAACATGACGAACAGACAAATACAAAATGACCCAAATAGATAGACAGAGAGACAGACACGCAGCTAGACAGACAGATGGACATATGGACAAAAACACAAACAAATACACACAGACAGGCAGACCCACACCCACACAGTACCTTGTGTGTCTGTACTTGTGACATAATGAAAATAGTCCTTACCATATCCATCAGAACTGAATGGTTACCCTAACAACTTCTAACCCTGACGCTAAAACCCAGTCTTGACAGTCAAAAAGCCTTTTGAAGTTTTGTGGAACAAATAAAATGTCCTCCCAGCAATGGCATTGAAGCAAAATGTATCCATACAATGCAATGGACATACACACACACACACACACAAACACACAGATCCATGCTACACACACACACATGTAAATGTAATAATAATTATGCCTATGCTTGTAGGTCAAGCAACCTCTTTGTCCCTGAAGAGGTCAAATTGAAGGCTGAGGAGATGCTTTTCCCTTCCTCCAGAATAATACCTATTGAAGACTTTGCGAAAATGTCCACCGGTGACCTCTTCACAATAAATGGAAAAATAAGTAAAGTAAGTTTGTTTCATTAATGGGAACTGTGTTATTGTAATATTCACATCCTTACACATAAACACCTAAACAACTTCTAATTGCAGCTTTTAGAAGAATACATTTAGATCTTGACCTTGATATGTAAAGTGCCTTGAGATGACTGTTGTAAACTGGTGCTATATAAATAAAGTTGAATTGAATTAAAATCCACTTTTAGGTCGGCAACATACTCTGTAGACAGGAGGGTATCCCTCTAAGGGAGATAACTGTTGCGAATGCAAGGGGGGCAGAGGCCAAATTGGCCCTGTGGCGTGAGTCAGCTTTGGAGGACCTGATGGAAGGGGCCTCTGTGAAAATAACACACCTGAGGCTGAAGAACTGTGGCACATATGGGATAAAGGGCTGCAGCACCTCATTCACCACCATATCAGTGAGTTGTTTTTTTTTTTATATATATATTTTTTTTTGTCTGAGTGTCTGTTAATACAATAACATAAATAAGACAATCAGCCCACCTCTCTACTACTCTGTGACAAATTCTTTTCTTAGGCTGCTAATATAGAAGAAAAACATGTTTTGGAAGTGGAAGGTTTGGCAGAAGATGGGGGGAAACTGGTGGTTTTGACCAAGGAAGGAATGGAAGTGGAGGTTCCTAGGGAAGTGTGGGGTGGTGGCGACATTGCAACAATGTCTGCAAAACTGCCATTTTTAATCACTGTGGAAATGAAAGGAGGAGACATCACTAAGATAGAAGGACTTCCATCTTCTGAGGAGTGTATGTAATCACCTTCTAACTATAACAAACGTGATGTGAAGTTTATTTTCTATTAAATGCAGTAGCCAGCTTAACTGATACAATTATTACAATTAGGCATTCAAGCATAATACATTAATAATTGCTACATATATATTGAAAATAAAATAAATTGTTGTTTATTAGGAGACATCACAAGGAAGACCCGTGCTCTCCTGCTGTTCCCCAGGCCCGCATGGAAGACAAATATACACATACACATATGCACATACATGTATACACTCACAGACACAAAAAGCCACAGACACATACATACGCACACATGATGATGTTATTATTGTTATTGTTATTGTTTTCCAAATAAAGCTTTTATTGTTCATTCGCAAATATTTTTCAATTCAATCAACTTTATTTATATAGTGAAACTCACTGCTTCTGGTCATGTGATCAGCCTCAGAGCTGTGTCCAATCCTGTCCAAGCCTTTCTGATGTTTCTTTCAAATTTTTTGCATCTATATGCTAAAATGAGTTTGTGTTGAACTCTACCTACAGTGGAAATACACACACACACAGAGCAGACGTTCACTTTGAATATACAAAGCTCTTAGATGCTTTCTTTCACATTTTACCCATTTACATGTTTAAATGTGATTGTGGATAGGTCTGACTAAGGTGGACAGACATACTTGGACACACACACACACACATACACCCTCTGAAAGGAAATGAACTTTCAAAATAAAATCCCTATGTTATTTTATGTTAATTTTTCAGAATTTAAATGCTAAAATGACTCTACCTACAGTGGACACACACAGACGCACACAGACCAGAAGTTCACTTTCAATATAAAACCATTTCTGATGCTTTTTTCACATTTTAAGCATCTACATGCTGAAATGAGTTTGTGCTAAAGTAGGACTAAGGTGGATACACACACTTGGACACACACACACACACACACACACACACACACACACACTGACAGGAAATTAACTTTCAAAATAAAGGCTTTCTATTATTCAATGTTAATTTCTCAAAATAACTTTGGTGCCTGCTCTACCTCCAGTGGACACACACAGACACACACACACAGGAAACAAACTTTCATAATAAAAGCCTTTCTGGTGTTTCTTTTAAACTTTTAGCATCTACATGCTGAAATGAGTTTGTGGTAAAGTACCTCCAGTGGACACACACACACAGGACACAAACTTTCAAAATGAAAGTCCTGTTTTATTTTGTGTGTTTTTGAGCATTTAAATGCTACAATGACTTTGCTGCCTAGTCTACCTACAGAGGACAGACAGACACACATACTCAAATACAGGAAACAAACTTGCAAAATAAAAGCCTATTTGATATATTTTTCAAATATGTAGCCTCTGAATCTTGAAATCAGTTTGTGGTGAAGTCGACCTACAGTGGAAAGGCACACCTTTTTGCTTCTTCCTTTTGGTCATACTTTATAAAGGTTACTTCTTCCCTTTTAACTTTTTCCTTTTTTTCCTTGCACTTTTTACTTAGTTACTTCTTCCTTGTTAGTGGGAGAGCTGTACAGCTCTCACACTCTTGTTATCCTAATCTTTCTTATTAGTGGGAGAGCTGTACAGCTCTCACACTCTTGTTATCCTAATCTTTATTATCTACTGTGAATGCTTTAAAGCATTCACAGTATGTTGTTGTATTCTTGTTGTTCGAATCTTTATTTTGTGAATGCTTTAAAGCATTCACAGTATTTCCTTTGTATTCTTTATCTACTGTGAATGCTTTTTCATTCATCTACTGTGAATGCTTTAAAGCATTCACAGTATGTTGTTTTCTTTATCTACTGTTAATTTTTAAAGCATTCACAGTAATGTTGTTCTAATCTTTATTATTATTATCTACTGTGAATGCTTTAAAGCATTCACAGTAATGTTCTTCTAATCTTTATTATCTACTGTGAATGCTTTAAAGCATTCACAGTATGTTGTTGTATTCTTTATCTACTGTGAATGCTTTAAGCATTCACAGTAATGTTCTTCTAATCTTTATTATTATTATTATTATTTTTCAACGTTTTTGGCACCTAACTACTCCTTCATACTTTGTGCTAGAAACGTTCAAATTTTAAAATGTTCAGCTTCTTCAGGAGAAGTGTGCTATCATTCAGATTTTTGATATCTTTCATACTTTTTATGATATTCAGCTTTTTTCAGGCAATTTTTCCTATTAAAATGAATGGGGAAGGCCTTCAGCTGCTCTTCAACCTTGTCTTCTTTCAGGCTTCACCATTCAGGCATACTTCAGCCTAGAGAAACCATTTAAACTTTAAACGAGTCACAAGACCTTCAGCTACATTTCATCCATTCAGCTTTTATTAATATCTCTTACGGTTTTTGAGCTATGGCAGTTTTAGTTTGAGGCAATTTTTGGAGATTTCTTATTCCTTCTGCTAGAGCGTGTGACGTCACACACGCTCTGGCCGATTCCGCGATTAATTTTTATGCTTTTCCGCTTCTCTTTCTGATTTCCTTCAGCCACCTTTCATCCTTCCTCAACAAATTATATATCAAAACGTAGGTATTTTTGTCCTCTTTCAGGAAATGTAACTCTCACGGCGACAGGTCTTACGGTTCTCTCTCCACGCGGCCAGAAGCGGAGAGAGTGCCCTCTCAAACTCCCATTAGGGCCCATTCTAATGCAGCTCCACAAATGTCTGCTCAAATCTCAAACGAGGGCCGTTTTAAAATCGCCGCCACGCCTTCATTTTATTGACTATCTTCATATAAATTACATCAGCGTGTGCGGTGAAGCCTTCTGACGCTCACAGTTCTTTCCGTTTGTTTCTAGGACCAATACTTTTTCACTTATTGCACATTTTGCGAGGCTAAGTTTTAGCTTTTGCTGTTAGCACCAGAATGAGTAGGCAGACTTGAAACGGTCATTATCATTTTGAAAGGCACTTCTGGTCATGTGATCAGCCTCACAGCTGCGTCCAATCACCTTAACTGACACTTCTTATTACTGCTAATACACAGAGTAGAGATGCACCAAGGCACACACTCGCAGACACACACACACACACACACACGCACACACACACACAGGAAACAAACTTTCAAAATAAAAGCCTGCTTGATTCCTTTCTCACATTTTTAGCAATTACATGCTAAAATTAGTTTGTGCCAAGTCCACCTACAGTGGACACACACACACAGACAGGAAACACACTTTCAAAATAAGAGCCTACTGGATTTTTTTTCACATTTTGAACATTTAAATGCCAAACTGAGTTTGTTCTTTCAGTCTGTCTGCAGCATTAAGTCCACATTGCTAATTTGACAATTGTTAGAATTATGTTCATATTTTTAAACAATTAAAATTAGCTTCAACTTTCAACTATTTTTAAGCAGTTCAGCTTCTATTCAGCTTACATTCTACTTACTTTTTTTACATTTTAATTGTAATTTTCAGCTATTTCAGCAAAACACTTCAGCTTTTTCCAGCATTGCTGGGACAAGCTTTTTTCAGCTATTTCAGCTATTTTTAAGCAGTTCAGCTTCTATTCAGCTTACTTTCTACATGTTTTTTACATTTTAATTGTAATTTTCAGCTATTTCAGCAAAACACTTCAGCTTTCTTTAGCATTGCTGGGACAATTTTCAGCTTTTTAAGCAGTTCAGCTTCATTTCAGATCATTTTCTACTTCAGAAAAAACTTTTCAGGTTTCTTTAGCATTGCTGGGACAATGTTTAAGCTATTTTTAAGCAGTTCAGCTTCTATTCACCTTACTGTCTACTTATTTTGTTACATTTTAATTGTAATTTTCAACTATTTCAGCACAACACTTCAGCTTTTTTAGCATTGCTGGGACAATTTTTCAGCTATTTCAGCTATTTTTAAGCATTTCAGCTTCTATTCAGCTTACGTTCTACTTGTTTTTTTACATTTTAATTGTAATTTTCAGCTATTTCAGCAAAAACTCTTCAGCTTTTTTCAGCATTGCTGGGACATTTTTTTCAGCTCTAAAGCATTCACAGTGCATTTTCTTCTTGGAAATGCCTTTTCTAGTTATTATTATTTTTCTTCTTTATTATCTACTGTGAATGCTTTAAAGCATTCACAGTAATGTTTTTGTCTTTATTATTATTATTATTAACTAGTGGCATCTAACGTTTGTGCTAGAAAGCCCGTTCAAATTTTAAAATGTTCAGCTTCTTCAGGAGAAGTGTGCTTCCATTCAGAATTTTGATATCTTTCATACTTTTTATGATATTCAGCTTTTTTCAGGCAATTTTTCCTATTAAAATGAATGGGGAAGGCCTTCAGCTGCTCTTCAACCTTGTCTTCTTTCAGGCTTCACCATTCAGGCATACTTCAGCCTAGAGAAACCATTTAAACTTTAAACGAGTCACAAGACCTTCAGCTACATTTCATCCATTCAGCTTTTATTAATATCTCTTACGGTTTTTGAGCTATGGCAGTTTTAGTTTTAGGCAATTTTTGGAGATTTCTTATTCCTTCTGCTAGAGCGTGTGACGTCACACACGCTCTGGCCGATTCCGCGATTATTTTTTCTGCTTTTCCGCTTCTCTTTGTGATTTCCTTCAGCCACCTTTCATCCTTCCTCAACAAATTATATATCAATATATAAATATATAAATTACATCAGCGGAGAGAGTGCCCTCTCGGTCCCAAGCCTTCTAATGCAGCTCCACAAAGTTCTTTCCGTTTGTTTCTAGGACTAATACTTTTTCACTTATTGCACATTTTTGCGAGGCTAAGTTTTAGCTTTTGCTGTTAGCACCAGAATGAGTAGGCAGACTTGAAACTGTCATTATCATGTTGAAAGGCACTTCTGGTCATGTGATCAGCCTCACAGCTGCGTCCAATCACCTTAACTGACACTTCTTATTACTGCTAATACACAGAGTAGAGATGCACCTAACGCACACACAGCAGACACACACACACACACAGACACTGTCACACACACACACACACACACACCTACCTACAATTGAGAGTCCACACTCACACACACAGGAAACGAACTTTCAAAATAAAAGCCTGCTTAATTTTTAATTCCAGCATTGCTGGGACTTTTTTTCAGCTCTAAAGCATTCACAGAATTATGCAATTTCTTCTTGGAATTGCTTTTTCTAGTTATTATTATCTACTTGTTTTAAATTTGAATTGTAATTTTCAGCTATTTCAGAATGCTTTAAAGCATTCACAGCAAAAAATGTTGTTCTAATTTTTTTATTTTTATTATTCAATTCAGCTATCTACTAAAAGTGAATGCAATTTTTCAAAGCATTCAATTTCTTCTTGTAATGTTGTTCTAATCTTTTTATTATTATTATTATTATTATTATTTTTCTTCCGCACGTTTTTGGCATCTAACTAGTCCTTCATACTTTGTGCTAGAAAGCCTGCGTTCAAATTTTAAAATGTTCAGCTTCTTCAGGAGAAGTGTGCTTCCATTCAGAATTTTGATATCTTTCATACTTTTTATGATATTCAGCTTTTTTCAGGCAATTTTTCCTATTAAAATGAATGGGGAAGGCCTTCAGCTGCTCTTCAACCTTGTCTTCTTTCAGGCTTCACCATTCAGGCATACTTCAGCCTAGAGAAACCATTTCAACTTTAAACAAGTCACAAGACCTTCAGCTACATTTCATCCATTCAGCTTTTATTAATATCTCTTACGGTTTTTGAGCTATGGCAGTTTTAGTTTTAGGCAATTTTTGGAGATTTCTTATTCCTTCTGCTAGAGCGTGTGACGTCACACACGCTCTGCCGATTCCGCGATTGATATTTTATGCTTTTCCGCTTCTCTTTGTGATTTCCTTCAGCCACCTTTCATCCTACCTCAACAAATTATATATCAAAACGTAGGTATTTTTGTCCTCTTTCAGGAAATGTAACTCTCACGGCGACAGGTCTTACGGTTCTCTCTCCACGCGGCCAGAAGCGGAGAGAGTGCCCTCTCAAACTCCCATTAGGGCCCATTCTAATGCAGCTCCACAAATGTCTGCTCAAATCGCAAACGAGGGCCGTTTTAAAATCGCCGCCACGCCTTCATTTTATTGACTATCTTCATATAAATTACATCAGCGTGTGCGGTGAAGCCTTCTGACGCTCACAGTTCTTTCCGTTTGTTTCTAGGACTAATACTTTTTCACTTATTGCACATTTTGCGAGGCTAAGTTTTAGCTTTTGCTGTTAGCACCAGAATGAGTAGGCAGACTTGAAACTGTCATTATCATGTTGAAAGGCACTTCTGGTCATGTGATCAGCCTCACAGCTGCGTCCAATCACCTTAACTGACACTTCTTATTACTGCTAATACACAGAGTAGAGATGCACACACACACACACACTCGCAGACACACACACACACACACTCTCACACACACACACACACACACACACACAGGAAACAAACTTTCAAAATAAAAGCCTGCTTAATTCTTTTTGACATTTTTAACAATTAAATGCTAAAATTAGTTTGTGGCCAAGTCCACCTATAGTGGACACACACACACACAGACAGGAAACGCACTTTCAAAATAAGAGCCTACTGGATTATTTTTTACACATTTTTAACATTTAAATGCCAAAATGAGTTTGTGCTTTCAGTCTGTCTGCAGTATTAAGTCCACGTTGCTAATTTGACAATTGTTAGAATTATGTTCATATTTTTAAACAATTAATTAGTTTCAACTTTAGCTATTTTTCAGTTCAATTCAGCTTACGTTCTACTTGTTTTAAATTTGAATTGTAATTTTCAGCTATTTTTCAACTTTCTTTAGCATTGCTGGGAAAATTTTTCAGCTATTTCAGCTATTTTTAAGCATTTCAGCTTCTATTCAGCTTCTTTCTTGTTTTACATTTTAATTGTAATTTTCAGCTGTTTCAGCAAAACACTTCAGCTTTCTTTAGCTGGGACAATTTTTCAGCTATTTTAAGCAGTTCAGCTTTATTTCAGATCATTTTCTACTTCAGCAAAAACATTTCATGTTTTTAGCATTGCTGGGACAATGTTTCAGCTATTTTTAAGCAGTTCAGCTTCTATTCAGCTCACATTCTACTTGTTTTTTCCATTTTAATTGTAATTTTCAGCTATTTCAACAAAAACACTTCAGCTTTTTTTAGCATTGCTGGGACAATTTTTCAGCTAGCAGTTCTGAAATTCACCTCATGTTCTTTCAGCAAAAACTCTTCAGCTTTTTCAGCATTGCTGGGACAATTTTTCTATTTCAGCTATTGTTCATGTTTCTATTCAGCTCATGTGCTATTTCAGCAAAAACACTTCAGCTTTCTTTAGCATTGTTTCAGCTATTTTTAAGCAGTTCAGGCTTATTTTTTTACATTTTAATTGTAATTTTCAGCTATTTCAGCTTCATTTTTAGCATTGCTGGGACAATTTTTCAGCTATTTCAGCATTTCAGCTTCTATTCAGTACTTTCTACTTGTTTTTTACATTTTAATTGTAATTTTCAGCTATTTCAGCAAAACTCTTCAGCTTTTTCCAGCATTGCTGGGACAATTTTTCAGCTCTAAAGCATTCACAGTGCAATTTCTTCTTGGAATTGCTTTTTCTAGTTATTATTATTTTTCTTCCGACGTTTTTTGGCATCTAACTAGTCCTTCATACTTTGTGCTAGAAAGCCCGTTCAAATTTTAAAATGTTCAGCTTCTTCAGGAGAAGTGTGCTTCCATTCAGAATTTTGATATCTTTCATACTTTTTATGATATTCAGCTTTTTCAGGCAATTTTTCCTATTAAAATGAATGGGGAAATTCTTCAACTGCTCTTCAACCTTTGTCCTCTTTCAGGCTTCACCATTCAGGCATACTTCAGCCTAGAGAAACCATTTAAACTTTAAACAAGTCACAAGACCTTCAGCTACATTTCATCCATTCAGCTTTTATTAATATCTCTTACGGTTTTTGAGTTATGGCAGTTTTAGTTTTAGGCAATTTTGGAGATTTTTCTTATTCCCCCTTCTGCTAGAGCGTGTGACGTCACACACGCTCTGGCCGATTCCGCGATTATTTTTTCTGCTTTTCCGCTTCTCTTCCTGATTTCCTTCAGCCACCTTTCATCCTTCCTCAACAAATTATATATCAAAACGTAGGTATTTTCGTCCTCTTTCAGGAAGTGTAACTCTCACGGCGACAGGTCTTACGGTTCTCTCTCCACGCGGCCAGAAGCGGAGAGAGTGCCCTCTCAAACTCCCATTAGGGCCCATTATAATGCAGCTCCACAAATGTCTGCTCAAATCTCAAACGAGGGCCGTTTTAAAATCGCCGCCACGCCTTCATTTTATTGACTATCTTCATATAAATTACATCTGCGTGTGCGGTGAAGTCTTGTGACGCTCACAGTTCTTTCCGTTTGTTTCTAGGACTAATACTTTTTCACTTATTACACATTTTGCGAGGCTAAGTTTTAGCTTTTGCTGTTAGCACCAGAATGAGTAGGCAGGTCATTATCATGTTGAAAGGCACTTCTGGTCATGTGATCAGCCTCACAGCTGCGTCCAATCACCTTAACTGACACTCCTTATTACTGCTAATACACAGAGTAGAGATGCACGAACACACACACACACACACACACACACACAGGAAACAAACTTTCAAAATAAAAGCCTGCTTAATTCTTTTTTCACATTTTTAGCTATTAAATGCTAAAGTTAGTTTGTGGCCAAGTCCACCTACAGTTGACACACACACACACACACACACAGGAAACGCACTTTCAAAATAAGAGCCTACTGGATTATTTTTTTTTACATTTTAACATTTAAATGCCAAAATGAGTTTGTGCTTTCAGTCTGTCTGCAGTATTAAGTCCACGTTGCTAATTTGACAATTGTTAGAATTATGTTCCTATTTTTAAACAATTACAATTAGTTTCAACTTTCAGCTATTTTTAAGCAGTTCAGGTTCTATTCAGCTTACGTTCTGCTTGTTTTAAATTTGAATTGTAATTTGCAGCTCTTTCAGCTATTTTTAAGCAGTTCAGCTTTAATTCAGATCATGTTCTACTTCAGCAAAACACTTCAGCTTTTTTTAGCATTGCTGGGACAATTTTTCAGCTCTTTCAGCTATTTTTAAGCAGTTCAGCCTCACTTCAGCTCATGTTCTACTTCAGCAAAAACACTTCAGCTTTCTTTAGCATTGCTGGGACAATATTTACTATTTTTTAAGTTCAGCTTCTATTCAGCTCACATTCTACTTGTTGTTTTATATTTTAATTGTAATTTTCAGCTATTTCAGGAAAAACACTTCAGCTTTCTTTAGCATTGCTGGGACAATTTTTCAGCTATTTTTAAGCAGTTCAGCTTCACTTCAGCTCATGTTCTACTTCAGCAAAAACACTTCAGCTTTCTTTAGCATTGCTGGGACAATTTTTCAGCTCTTTCAGCTATTTTTAAGCAGTTCAGCCTCACTTCAGCTCATGTTCTACTTCAGCAAAAACACTTCAGCTTTCTTTAGCATTGCTGGGACAATATTTCAGCTATTTTTAAGCAGTTCAGCTTCTATTCAGCTCACATTCTACTTGTTGTTTTATATTTTAATTGTAATTTTCAGCTATTTCAGGAAAAACACTTCAGCTTTCTTTAGCATTGCTGGGACAATTTTTCAGCTATTTTTCAGTTCAGCTTCACTTCAGCTCATGTTCTACTTCAGCAAAAACACTTCAGCTTTCTTTAGCATTGCTGGGACAATATTTCAGCTATTTTTAAGCAGTTCAGCTTCTATTCAGCTTACTTTCTACTTGTTTTTTTACATTTTAATTGTAATTTTCAGCTATTTCAGCAAAACACTTCAGCTTTCTTTAGCATTGCTGGGTCAATATTTCAGCTATTTTTAAGCAGTTCAGCTTCAATTCAGCTCATGTTCTACTTCAGCAAAAACTTTTCAGCTTTCTTTAGCATTGCTGGGACAATGTTTAAGCTATTTTTAAGCAGTTCAGCTTCAATTCAGCTCATGTTCTACTTCAGCAAAAACTCTTCAGCTTTTTTCAGCATTGCTGGGACAATTTTTCAGCTCTAAAGCATTCACAGTGCAATTTCTTCTTGGAATTGCTTTTTCTAGTTCTAGTTATTATTATTCTTCCGTACGTTTTTTGTCCGCTAACTAGTCCTGCACCGTTTGTGCTAGAAAGCCCGTTCAAATTTTAAAATGTTCAGCTTCTTCAGGAGAGGTGTGCTTCCATTCAGAATTTTGATATCTTTCATACTTTTTATGATATTCAGCTTTTTTCAGCCAATTTTTTCCTATTAAAATGAATGGGAAAATTCTTCAACTTCTCTTCAACTTTGACTTCTTTCAGCCTTCCAGTATTCAGGCATACTTCAGCCTAGAGAAACCATTCAAACTTTAAACAAGTCACTAGACCTTCAACATTTCATCCATTCAGCTTTTATTAATATGTCTTAGACTTTTTTTTGAGCTATGGCAGTTTTAGTTTTAGGTATTTTTGGAGATTTTTATTCCCCATTCTGCTAGAGCGTAGAGCGGTGACGCGTCACACACGCTCTGGCCGATTCCGCGATTATTTTTTCTGCTTTTCCGCTTCTCTTTCTGATTTCCTTCAGCCACCTTTCATCGTACCTCAACAAATTATACATCAAAACGTAGGTATTTTTGTCCTCTTTCAGGAAATGTAACTCTCACGGCGACAGGTCTTACGGTTCTCTCTCCACGCGGCCAGAAGCGGAGAGAGTGCCCTCTCAAACTCCCATTAGGCCCATTATAACAGAGGTCCAAAATGTCTCCTCAAATCTCAAACGAGGGCGTTTTAAAATTGCCGCCACGCCTTCATTTTATTGACTATCTTCATATAAATTACATCAGCGTGTGCGGTGAAGCCTTCTGACGCTCACAGTTCTTTCCGTTTGTTTCTACGGCTAATACTTTTTCACTTATTGCACATTTTGCGAGGCTAAGTTTTAGCTTTTGCTGTTAGCACCAGAATGAGTAGGCAGACTTGAAACTGTCATTATCATGTTGAAAGGCACTTCTGGTCATGTGATCAGCTTCACAGCTGCGTCCAATCACCTTAACTGACACTTCTTATTACTGCTAATACACAGAGTAGAGATGCACGAACGCACACACACTCGCAGACACACACAGGAAACAAACTTTCAAAATAAAAGCCTGCTTGATTCCTATCACACATTTTTAGCAATTAAATGCTAAAATTAGTTTGTGGCCAAGTCCACCTACAGTGGACACACACACACAGACAGGAAACGCACTTTCAAAATAAGAGCCTACTGGATTCTTTTTTTCACATTTTTAACATTTAAATGTCAAAATGAGTTTGTGCTTTCAGTGTGTAGTATTAAGTCCACGTTGCTAATTTGACAATTGTTAGAATTATGTTCCTATTTTTAAACAAATACAATTATTTTCAACCTTCAACTATTTTTAAGCAGTTCAGCTTCTATTCAGCTCATGTTCTACTTCAGCAAAAACACTTCAGCTTTGTTCAGCATTGCTGGGACAATATTTCAGCTATTTTTAAGCAGTTCAGCTTCTATTCAGCTTACTTTCTACTTATTTTTTTACATTGTAATTGTAATTTTCAGCTATTTCAGCAAAACACTTCAGCTTTCTTCAGCATTGCTGGGACAATTTTTCAGCTATTTGTAAGCAGTTCAGCTTCAATTCAGCTCATGTTCTACTTCAGCAAAAACACTTCAGCTTTTTTCAGCATTGCTGGGACAATATTTCAGCTATTTTTAAGCAGTTCAGCTTCTTTTCAGCTTACTTTCTACTTGTTTTTTTTACATTTTAATTGTAATTTTCAGCTATTTCAGCAAAACACTTGCTGGGACAATTTTTAAGCTATTTCAGCTATTTTTAAGCAGTTCAGCTTCTATTCAGCTCATGTTCTACTTCAGCAAAAACTCTTCAGCTTTTTTCAGCATTGCTGGGACAATTTTTCAGCTCTAAAGCATTCACAGTGCATTTTCTTCTTGGAAATGCTTTTTCTAGTTAACATTAAAACCACACACAAAAATAACAACAAAAAAGCTAAAAACATTCAACGAAGTCTCATATTCTACTAACTTCATCCAGTCAGGTGTAATAAAATGCTCTCCATGTGTTCTTCAGTGACCATTTTGACGACAGAAGCGACCTTGACCTTATCGATAATATAATATATGCAGAATATATTTGGGCAAGCTGCCATCTTCATTAACAGTTCTATAATCAATATTACTCAATTGAAGCTTTTTGTGACAGATTATAAGTGAAAGTGCTGCACAGCTTCATCTTAGGTACCAGAAGATAAAATAAAATGACCCAGGATTACAGTACATCCATTATGAAACAAGAAAGCCCCTGGAACTATCCAATTATGCGTTACCTTATGCTCCAAGAGACTTAAAAAATGCAATCTCTCCGCTTCATTTGTAATAGTGTAAACAAGAAATAGACCACAACTAAAAAAGCCAAGATCTTCTTATTTTTATTAGGCACAAAGTTCACTGACTTCACTGTACAACATGAAATTGACCTTTAAACCCTGTGATGCCTCTAAAAAAGGTATTCTGGATGCAAACGACGTAAATACAGGTGTTGTGCTAAATTGACAATGAAAGGCAACACCATAAATATCCTCCAGCATTTACACTAGTCACCTGGAACCTTGATGTGTTTGCCTGTTGTTGGTATTTACAGCTTTTTATACACCAGAGAAAGAAAGAGAGAGATAGTGTGTCACAAATGGGGAGGAACTTTTGAAACTTTTGAGTGTTAAATCTAATATTGCTCTTAAAAAGAATTATAATAAATCAATTTTCCTAAACTGCTCAGCTCTTAAATACAGATGTGATGTGGTCTGTGTAATGCCTACGAGTTTAATGTTCTATTTACAAAATGAACAATAAATTGTAAAACTGATTTGAATCACTAAAACCGTATTTTTTGATTTTTTAAATTTAATCTGACTTTATATGGAAAAGCTAATAAAAACACAGAAAATAAAGTTTTTGCTTTGTATTCATGCACACACCACACACAGAAAACTGTCCTTAAATATCCCAGGTTTAATTTTATAAATAAACTCTGAACTGAACTGATGAGGATTACTCAAACCTAGATGTGTTCACTTAATCTGCTCCTGCTTTGATAAATGTTGCGATATGTAATACTTTTTCTTGATTATGTTTCCTACATTTCTGTACTTTTGACTGCAAAACATTTTTGCTACACAAATACAATCAACCAAATCAAAGACAAGCCAAGATACTGAAGCTTTACCAAATAAGCAAACAGTATAAACAAGGCACTGTATGCAGATTCAGCAAGGAAGTTGCACATCAACTGTGATGGAAAAATTAAGTGTGATTAAGTTTTAATAGTTATGTTTTGTCTAGTTGTAATGAATGGTATTCAATGTACTTGTGAAGAATGAGCAAGAATGAGAAGTGTCTGAATAACTGCATCAAGGTTAGCGACTATCTAACAGTAAACATTAGCCCAAATTGTAGCGACCTAGAGACGTTCCGTATTCACGCTGGAGTTTTGGGAGCCTGATGGTGGGAATGTTTTTCCCAGCAACAGCGGGGTATAAACGGGGACGACTGTGGCACAGTCGGTAGTGCGGTCGTGCACCAATCCAACAGTGGGGCCCAGAGTCACCTAGTAGACCAGCTGCATGGCAGCTCCCCCATTGGTGTGAGCGTGAATGGGTCGATAAGAAGCAGAGTAAAGCGCTTTGAGTTAGGAACAGGTAGAAAAGCGCTATAGAAGTGCAGACCATTTAAAACATTTGTGTGACGCATCAGTCTTTAGAACTGCACTGGACAGGAGACGGAACTCTGTCAGTGAACCCCTCTCTTGCAAGATAATAAAACCGTTAAAAGCTTCTTTTTTGATGACACTTGAGGTGTCTGTAAACAGTAGTTGTTGATTTTTTTCCATGACACAATATTCAAGCTAAACCTAGTAGAATTTATTAGACTTTAAAAGTCTCTACAAAAGATACAAAAGAAGAAGCTTCACACTGCTATCTGTGAACAGAGTACAGCTTGTACATGTGATTTCATTTATCACAACACAAGTAAAAGCATGAAAAAAGATTTCAAAGTTGCAGTACGACAGAAGTGATGAAATACAGCAACTGCAGAATAACTTTTACCAGCAAGACTGAGGCTGAAGTTATAACAGCAAAAAAAGAGCTGAGACACAGAGATGCCCTGAAAATCATTGACGATATCCGCGCTGTAACCTGCAATCAGCTGCCGGCTTTAGATGTGACAAGAGAGATGCTGTAAATTGCTGCAATTACAGTATATAGAGTGCTTCCATTGTGCAAAAGTTGCACTGCCCCCAGCATGTACTGAGACGCTAGTCGGCTTGGCCCCTGAGGGCAAAGTGCACCACAAAGTGCACCACAAAAACTGTCCATCCATTGGAGGAAAAGAAATTTGATTGCAGAGTACAGATTGTTCAACCTCTGTAGGGGGTGTGTGATGGAGGATAAATGCTCAGGCGTTCATGGTCATAAGCTTTGTATAAGTAGGGGACACACTAGGGGAACACACTGAAAAAAAATAACTTTAATCACACCCAGCATGAATATGTCCACTCAATCCACTGTGTCCTTGGTGCATTGATTACTCACAGTCATGGTCCTGAAAAGCCAGAAGTGTGCTAAAGCTTCCAGTCAGCATGTGGACAGAAGTAAGAGCCCAATACTTACACACCTAACTCTCTGGTTGGTCAGCCTGGACCTTACACAAGGGAAATGTCATGGTAAGGTGAGCTCATTAAAACATAGGGAAACCCTTTTTATGTGCACACTCATTTG
>CM065178.1:2751089-2898589 GCA_033026295.1 Channa striata
TAATTCCAGCATCATTTTATGATCGCCATCGCCTTTTCTCAGCGAGAAAATGCTGCTTTGAAGCCAAGCTTGTATTTAACAATTTCTGCACCAAACTCAAATAAAACTGTGTCTGCCTTCTTATTTAGCCTAAATACACTCAGGAGAGACTGAAAATAAGCTTGTGGGATGTTTCCTTAAAAGACAGTAAATGCATGTAATTCAAGCATCCTTTTATGCTCGCAATCGCCTTTTCTCAGCGAGAAAATGCTGTTTTGAAGCAAAGCTTGTATTGAACAATTTCTGTACCAAACTCAAATAAAACTGTGTCTGCCTCCTTATTAGCCTAAATCCACTAAGCAGAACATATAAACAAGCTTGTGGGATGTTTCCTTAAAAGACAGTAAATGCATGTAATTCAAGCATCCTTTTATGCTCGCAACGTCTTTTCTCAGCGAGAAAATGCTGTTTTGAAGCCAAGCTTGTATTTAACAATTTCTGCACCAAACTCAAATAAAACTGTGTCTGCCTTCTTATTTAGCCTAAATCCACTCAGGAGAGACTGAAAATAAGCTTGTGGGATGTTTCCTTAAAAGACAGTAATTCCAGCATCCTTTTATGATCGCCATCGCCTTTTCTCAGCGAGAAAATGTTGTTTTGAAGCCAAGCTAGTATTTAACAATTTGTGCACCAAACTCAAATAAAACTGTGTCTGCCTTCTTATTTAGCCTAAATCCACTCAGGAGAAACTGAAAATAAGCTTGTGGAATGTTTCCTTAAAAGACAGTAATTCCAGCATCCTTTTATGCTCGTATTCGCCTTTTCTCAGCGAGAAAATGCTGTTTTGAAGCCAAGCTTGTATTTAGCAATATCTGCACCAAACTCAAATAAAACTGTGTCTGCCTTCTTATTTAGCCTATATACACTCAGGAGAGATTGAAAATAAGCTTGTGGGATGTTTCCTTAAAAGACATTAAATGCATGTAATTCAAGCATCCTTTTATGCTCGCAATCGTCTTTTCTCATCGAGACAATTCTGTTTTGAAGCCAAACTTGTATTTAACAATTTCTGCACCAAACTCTAATAAAACTATGTCTGCCTTCTTATTTAGCCTAAATACGCAGAACATATTAACAAGCTTGTGGGATGTTTCCTTAAAAGACATTCTACTACTCTTTCGGCTTTTCCCATTAGGGGTCGCCACAGCAAATCATCCTTTTCCACTTTACTCTATCCTGAGCATCTTCCTCTCTGACACCAGCTAACCTCATGTCCTCTGTTAGGACATCCATATATCTCCTCCTCGGTCGTCGTCTCGCCCTCTTGCCTGGCAGCTCCATCTCCAACATCCTTCTACCAATATAATCACTATCCCTCCTCTGCACATGTCCAAACCATGTCAATCTGGCCTCTCTGACTTTGTTGCTAACACAGGCAACGTGTGCTGTCCCTCTGATTAACTCGTTCCTAATTCTGTCCAACCTTGTCACTCCTAAGGAGAACCTCAACATCTTCATCTCTGCTGCTTCCATCTCTGCCTCTTGTCTCTTTCTCACTCCTACTGTCTCTAACCCATAGAGCAGAGCTGGTCTCACCACTGTCCTGTACACCTTTCCTTTGAGTCTTGCTGACACTCTTCTGTCACACAACACTCCTGACACTTTCCTCCACCCATTCCAACCTGCCTGCACTCGCCTCTTCACCTCTTTTCCACACTCTCCATCACACTGAACTGATGACCCCAAGTACTTAAACTCCTGCACCTTCTTCACCTCAGCCCCCTGTAACCTCACACTTCTACCTGGATCCCTCTCGTTTCCACACATGTATTCTGTCTTGCTACGACTGACTTTCATACCTCTTCTTTCCAGAGCAAACCTCCACCTCTCCAGCTGTTCCTCCACCTGCTCTCTACTCTCACTGCAAATCACAATGTCATCTGCAAACATCATTGTCCAGGGAGATTTCTGTCTGACCTCGTCTGTCAACCTGTCCATCAGCATAGCAAAGAAGAAGGGACTCAAAGCCGATCCTTGGTGTAGTCCCACCTCTACCTTGAACTCCTCTGTCTGACCTACGGCACATCTCACCACCGTCATGCTTCTCTCATACATGTCCTGAACTACTCTGACGTACTTCTCTGCCACTCCCAACATCCTCATACAGTACCACAGCTCTGCCCTCGGCACCCTGTCATACGCCTTCTCTAAATCCACAAAGACACAATGCAGCTCCTTCTGACCATCTCTGTACTTTTCCATCAACAACCTCAAAGCGAAAATGGCATCAGTGGTGCTCTTACGGGGCATGAAACCATACTGCTGCTCACAAATCTCCACCTCCTTCCTAAGCCTGGCCTCCACTACTCTTTCCCACAGCTTCATTGTGTGGCTCATCAGCTTTATCCCTCTGTAGTTGCTACAGTTCTGCGTGTCAGCCCTGTTCTTAAAGATCGGCACCAGAACGCTTCTCCTCCATTCCTCAGGCATCTTCTCACTCTCTAAAATCCTGTTAAACAGACCTGTCAGAAACTTCACTGCTGTCCCTCCTAGACACTTCCACACCTCCACAGGTATGTCATCAGGGCCAACAGCCTTTCCGCTCTTCATCCTTTTCAGAGCCTTCCTCACCTCATCCTTTCTAATCTCTCCTATTTCCTGCTCCACAACATCCACATCTTCCTCCCTTCTTTCCCTGTCATTTTCCTCATTCATCAGCTGCTTAAAATACTCCTTCCATCTTCTCTGCACACTCTCCTGGCTTGTTAGCACCTTTCCATCTCTGTCTTTAATCACCCTTATCTGTTGCACATCTTTCCCATCTCTATCTCTCTGTCTGGCTATCCTGTACATGTCCTTCTGTCCTTCCTTCGTGTCTAACCTGTCAAACAACTCATCGTAAGCTTTCTGTTTGGCCTTTGCCACCTCCCTCTTCACTCTGCGCTGCACTTCCTTGTACTCCTGTCTACTTTCCTCAGTCCTTTCTACATCCCATTTCCTTTTAGCTAACCTCTTCCTCTGGATGCAGTCCTGTACTTCCTCATTCCACCACCAAGTGTCTTTATCATCTTTCCTCTTTCCAGATGACACACCAAGCACCTTCCTACCTGTTTCCCTGATTACCTCTGCTGTAGTTTCCCAATCATCTGGAAGCTCTTCCTGACCACCCAAAGCCTGTCTCAACTTCTGCCTGAATTCCTCACAAGTTTCTTCATTCTTTAGCTTCCACCACTTGGTCTTCTTTTCTGACTTTCCTCTCTTCTTCTTCCTGACCACCAGAGTCATCTTACACACCACCATGCGGTGCTGTCTGGCTACACTCTCTCCTACCACCACTTTACAGTCACTAACCTCTCTCAAATGACCTCGTCTACATAGGATGTAGTCCACCTGTGTACTCCTACCTCCACTCTTGTATGTCACTCTATGTTCCTCTCTCTTCTGGAAGTAAGTGTTAACTACAGCCATTTCCATCCTCTTAGCAAAGTCCACTACCATCTGTCCTTCTGGATTCCTGTCCTTTACACCAAACCTGCCCATTACCTCCTCATCACCTCTGTTCCCCTCACCAACATGCCCATTGAAGTCTGCTCCAACAACTACTCTCTCTCCTCTAGGGATACTCTCTACAACCTCATCAAACTCACTCCAGAATCTCTCTTTCTCTTCTAACTCACAGCCAACTTGTGGAGCATACCCATTGACTATGTTCACCATCACACCTTCGATTTCTAGCTTTAGGCTCATCACCCTGTCTGAGACTCTTTTCACCTCTAGAACATTGTTCACAAACTCCCCCTTCAGGATCACTCCTACTCCGTTTCTTTTCCTATCCACACCATGGTAGAACAGTTTGTATCCTCCTCCAATACTACGTGCTTTGCTGCCTTTCCACCTCGTCTCTTGCACACACAGTACATCTACTTTCCTTCTCTCCATCATGTCTGCCAGCTCTCTACCTTTCCCTGTCATTGTGCCAACGTTAAGAGTCCCTACTCTCAAATCTAAGCTCCTGCCTTTCCCCTTCTCTCTCTGACCACGCACCCTTCTGCCTCCTCTCCTTCTTCGACCAACAGTAGTCCAATTTCCACCGGCACCCTGTACGTTAACAGCACCGGTGGCGGTCGTTGTTAACCCGGGCCTCGACCGATCCGGTTTGAAAGTGGTATGGATGACTCGCATGATTGTACTTGGCAAAATTTTACGCCGAATGCCCTTCCTGACGCAACCCTCTCTATTTATCCGGGCTTGGGACCGGCACAGAAGTTACTGGCTTGCAACCCCTGTGGCTAGATTGTTTCCTTAAAAGACAGTAAATGCATGTAATTCAAGCATCCTTTTATGCTCGCAATCACCTTTTCTCAGCGAGAAAATGCTGTTTTGAAGCCAAGCTTGTATTTAACAATTTCTGCACCAATCTCAAATAAAACTGTGTCTGCCTTCTTATTTAGCCTAAATCCACTCAGGAGAAACTGAAAATAAGCTTGTCGGATGTTTCCTTAAAAGACAGTAATTCCAGCATCCTTTTATGATTGCCATCGCCTTTTCTCAGTGAGAAAATGCTGTTTTGAAGCCAAGCTTGTATTTAACAATTTCTGCACCAAACTCAAATAAAACTGTGTCTGCCTTCTTATTTAGCCTAAATCCACTAAGCAAAACATATAAACGTGGGTGGATTTAGGCTAAATAAGAAGGCAGACACAGTTTTATTTGAGTTTGGTGCAGAAATGTTAAATACAAGCTTGGTTCCAAAACAGCATTTTCTCGCTGAGAAAAGGCGATTGCGATCATAAACGGATGCTGAAATTACATGCATTGCCTGTGGGTTAGGGAAACCTACCACAAGTTTTTTTTCAGTCTCTTTGATAAAATTTTGTGATCAACGCTTTCAATGTCAGCACTAAGATCTAACAGAACTAAAATAGTTACTTGTCCATCATCTGAAGCCGAAAGAATAGCATAGGTGACTTTAATCAGTGTGGTTTCTGTGCTATGATGAACTCTAAATCCTGACTGAAAGTCGTCAAACAAGTCATTTTCCTCGCAGATGATCATATAATAGCTTTACAATTACTTATTCAAGTATTTTAGAACTAAAGGGGAGATTAGTTATTGGTCTGTAACTGACTAATGGACCTGAATTAAGACAAGGTTTTTTAAGTAGAGGTTTGATTACAGCTACCTTATAGGCCTTCGGTACATATCCCGTTTCTAAAGATAAATTAATTATATCTAATACGAATGTGTCTAATAAGGAGAGCATCCTTTAGCAGTATAACTGGAATTAGGGTCTAGCAGTCATACTAGCCTAGCCTATCTGTTGCATTTGTGGCAAGGGTGTGACATTTGTTTTCTCTAATAGCTACAATTTTATTCCTAAAGAAAGTCATGAAGACATTGCTGTTTAGCGTTAAGGGAATATCAGGCTCAACTGATCTATGGCTACACTGCTGAAAAGAAAGGGGCAACAGTATCAAGTATTGAACGTAAGAATGCTGGATAATTATCTGTCACGTGATCAACTAGTACAGTTGTATTAACATTCGGCTACTCTCAGTTGTATTAGCACGTGGTGAAGTAAATGACTAACCGTTGTATAGTCCATTAAAATAAATTCGAACGTTATAAGAAAATGGTCGGGCAAAACAGAATGTGAGGAAATAATGTTAAATTAACAGTTTTAATCCTATATGTAGGGTATGACTAAAACAGTAAGTGGGTTTATTTACATTTTGAGAAAAAATACTTGAACCTAATAATGACGTAAATGCCTTGTTGAGGGAGTCCTAACTTTTTAGAGTTATTATAATTAACTCCTCTTATGATCGTTTTTGGTTTATTTTGGTTGTCTGATAAAACTAGCCATATTTTTAGATAAGACAATGGCACCATCCAAAGTAGGATGGATGCCATCTCTCCTAATCAGCCAAGGTTGTCCCCAAAAACGTTTCCAATTGTCTATGTAGCCCACATAGACAATGCTGGACACTACCTAGACAACCAGTGGTTGAATGACGACATGTCGTCACTGGTCAGATTTGGCAGAGGTCCAGAGAAAACTAAGGAGTCCAACATTGTTTGGCAAACAGCATTTGTCGCAAATTGTCACAATGACCCTTAGCTCAGGAGGTATTAATATGATCAATGTGACACATAAAGACACATACTAAAAACTTTATACCAGCAGATGGCAGTAAGACACCACTGAGCCACTGTTATTTGAACAAATTACACTCATAACACTGCAGGTTAAAAAGGTAGTTACATTTGAAGATGTTTTCTAATATAATGCAACATGATTTCAGTGCGGGAGAGACAATGTTGATCTCAGTGTAATTTTTAACCAAAGCTTTGCATGCTTGCAAATTCTCCAGGGAAGAAACAAGGGAAGAGAAGGAAAAAATAAACAACTTTTGCATTTGTTCAGTGGAGTGTTGTACCGTTGCATTGCATATACAGTATTATATCACTTTACTCTGTGGAGAAAACTATCCCACAGTGGGAGGTCTTGGAGGCTGAAGGAATATTTGCTCATTCTAGTAACACTGGCACCATTTTTTTGCAGATGGCAATGTCACAGTGCTGTGCACAACACAGCTCCAGACTGAAATATTTCAACAGCTCTGATTGGATTACCATGAAAATCTACACAGGCATTTATGGACACTGGAGAATGAAACCTGACTGATGACCGTGGTACTTTGACTTTCCCTCTGATGCCACCTTGAGGTTGATATTTGGAGAGCAAAGTCTTAACAATTATTAGCAACTTTTCAATTAAATTTGTTCAGTCCTTTGATTTCCGACCAAATATCTAAAAAACATATCCCACTTCCATCAGTCTCAACTAATGAGTGTGAATTATTAGCAAATGTTAGGGTGCATGAACATTAAACCTCTTAGCATTTTATAATGGACATGTTAAAGTTACACTGTGCAACTCTGGGAAGCATGAGACACAACATCAGTCCATTCCCTGGTCTGTTACGTTCTGCTACACTCTTCCTGAAGAGTGTATCTACCTATACTATACCTATAGGTAGATGTGAAATTAGAATAAATGGGAATGTTTCAAAACTCACTGAACCAGCAATGAATGAACATTTCTAAATAAATAGGTAAGGCTCAGTTAAAACAGTGCCTCTCCATATTATGATAAGTTTTCAAAAAAATAAAATAGCTTTGCAAATTCACATACTGCGGATTTACCATATGGACAGTTTTTAGCTGAAAGCATCACTGTCGTAGCCAATGGATACATGAGATAATAAAGTTGATTGCAATATAAACAAACCTTGAAATCATTTCAATCAGAATAAATGAATAAATTGATTACACGTTGCACTTAAGTGGCTCTCTGCTCGGAGCATGTCAAAACAGCAATTAAAAACTATTTTTGATACATATGAAACATATGAATTATTCCGTAATTATTCCGTAATAACAGTATAAGAGTTAGTCACTCTCCAATTACTGTGTATAATCTTCCAGGAATGATAATAGAAGAAAAAAATTGCTGCAATTAGATTTTTTGGCTCTGCAATGTTATTTGCTTCTGAGTCGGCAAAGTCCAACAAATGAAATACACAGGAAATTACTGCAATTTTTTTTATTTACAAGAAAGTGTTTGTTTGATGTATTAAGCTATATACTGTAAAGGGCTGAAAATGCCTTTGTTTGACAAATTTGCTGCCTACATAATGTGGAAATGAAACCTGACACCATATCAGCAAAGTTTTTGTTTCCTGATGTAATCTCCTTTCCAATAACCTTGGAGGGGAGCACGAAATATCAGCCAATGTAGAGGAAGATGCCTTGCTGTTCCACAATTGGCCATTTGAAAGTCGGCCATAAATTAAAACTTAACATTTGGAAGACTGGGGGGTTCTGGAAAAGCATCTGATAACAACAGAAACCAAAACAGTTTAAATAATCACTCCTGGTTTTGCTGTGGATATCATTACTAGAAGTGCTGGCTAGACCCCATCACAACAAGAGGCATAATCAGGCTTCCAGGAAGAGCACTGAGCACGAAGACGGTCAGACATCGTTAGACCAATTTCCACCTAAATTGATTATTGTATCGTCATAGAATATGCTACTTGAGACAATTGTAGATGTATGTGGTTGCCTGCTAATTAGTAAATGCTGGGTAATCTTTTTGAAAAAAATGGCAGAATGCAATAATTGGTGCTGTCCTCCTATTCTTCCGAAGAGAAATATAGTTTGGCTTTTCAATTTGCAGATTTATGAAATTATGTGTCACAGCTGAGTGTTTTGGGTGTTTTAATGTGTAAGCAGTGGGGAATTACTTCACTCTGTCCAGCAGAGGTTACGTGATAACCTTTCACTCTTATATCAGATGGCTGTGTTGGCATCTTTGAGACGTTTGCAGTGCTTTTTTAAGCCAAGTTTAATGGGCTAAGTATGGAGCACCCTCCGATGGGTTTCCCATCTCTGCTTCAATCAAGTGTTGAAAAAATATTTTCTTGCATGTTGTGAAGTTTTTTGAAACTAATGATTGGCCTGAGGTGATTCAGAAAATGTATGGATCAAAAATATCATCCATTACAGCAGGTGAAAGACTCTGCACTCAGGTTACATTACTGATAGCTGGCCGTGGCATGTCCAGAATTAAAAATTTTCAAACCTTACACAACAATGTTCACAGCAGATCTAGTTTGATCAAGCTCTCTGCTGCTCAAGGTCAGGGGTAAAAGCAAGACTAGTTAACTTTGTTTTCACATATTGTCACCTGTCAAGGATGAGTGAGAGAACACAAGGTGCTGTTTCGCTGTGTAATCTGTAGATGTATGTCTTGGAGTGTGGCATGCCAGAATGCCAGCACCAGCAAGCTCTCTGTCTCTTTTAACCTTTGCTCCCTTTCAAACGCTTTCTTTTTAACCAAGGGCTGTCTTAGCCTTGCAAGTAAAAATTGCCTGATATTTTTCCACTTTTCCACATTTGGGAACAGTCCCGGTCAGAAGGTTAAACTTTGATCTAACCTTTTAAAGGTCATTGTAAAAGGAGTTCATTTATCTTCAGAGAAGAATTCAAATCTTTCCAAGAAATGTGTAGTAAATTTGTGAATATTAAATCAGTAAACTGAACAGACACAGGTCATGAGTCATCTGAATTGCATTGAAGTCCAGAGGAGGAGAAGAGGCCAGTGTTGAGATTATGGATTCTTCTGCTGCATTCAGGTGTACAGCAGCTTTACATGCAAACTGGGAACATGAATTTGTGGGATGCTATATATGGCAGCAATACCCTGCTGTATTAATTTCAGAAGTAAAAATGTTTCCCATTATTGCCTTTACTGACCTTGTGAAACTGAAAACTATCTTGTACAGCCTGAGCTTTCAGAGAACAGTTTAGATTATAGATGCTAAAAATCTCTAATGAAGGAGGTTTTACATAGAATTGAAAACCGAGTAATGAATTATGTGATTTCAGCTTTTAATCATCACTCAATTCCCACCGACTTTTTCTTGCTATAGGACACCATTTTACAGTAATTCACTTTTTTTGCCTCCATGGTTTTGCCTTTTTATCAATACAAATGTTCCTTTAAGGTCCCACGAGGATAGAAGCTGTGCACCCTTTTACTGCTACACCATGTAAAAGAAAAAAAACAATAACAGACCAAATACTTTCTACTCCCCCACACAGGGAGTGGGTATGCTCTGTATTAACAAGTGAGAAACAATAACTCCCATACTCATATACACACATGCAAAGCATTTAAAACATGCAAAAGCCCACATTTAGTACAGTACAGTGCTGAGCTCTCCGTCTCCTCCTATGTCTGGGTTATGTGTGGTGCAAAGAAAGCACAGCAGGGGTTATTTGAAAAGAGTGTTAGATAGAGTGAGAGAGATGAGTAGAGGTGGAGGGAGGAGAAGAGGTTAAAAAATGGAGAAAAGAAAACAGTGCAGGACATTCTGACCCAGAGTGAAGAGAATGGAACACAAGGCGACAGAAACACAGTGTGTCTTCTTTGCCTGTGTAATGATGATCTGGGCCAAAGCTGTCAAAACGTCATGGGAGGGGCATCAGGTTTTTGCTTATATACATTTTACCAACAGGGCACTGTATACACACATGCAAACACACTTCAATAAGCATACACACACCACCACCTTAGACTGTTAATGATGTTCTTCACAGAGCAGGAAAGGAGATCAATAGCTATTAGAGAGCGCTGTAGGTTGTTTGCTGGTCATGATTTGTTTCACTAAAACCATACAGCCATTGCTTATCATCTGTTCATTTGCTATTACTGTAATCACTAAAAATTACCAGCACCACATTTTCTCCTTTATCCATGAAGCTATATTTGTTTCATATCCATAACTGGGGGCAAGAAAGGCTAAAGAATACATTGTACAGTGTATTTAGCCATTAGCAATAAGAAACAATGTACAGGTGGAATAGAATGCAATAATATATTATATTTCCATATAGTGTATTGATTCAGATTCATATTGGTTTATTTGTCATGTGTAGGTTAACACTCAGTCAACAATGTAATGAAATGCTTATGGACAAGAAGGAACCAACAAACTCACTCGTAAAAAAGTTAATTAATAACAAAAAAAGAAAGAAAAGTGTCTGTCATATATATTTACATATGTATATATGTTATTTACATGTGCAGGGTAATATATAAAGTCTGTGTTTGTGCAAGTGCGGAAATGAATTTACCTAAGTATTATTGCACAGGTCATGCATAGCATATTGTAACATAACATATGATGTATGAATTATGTTGAGTTAAGGAGCCTGACAAGCCTGATAGTATTGAGGCCTTGAATAAACTGGAAAAGATACTTCTTGTCCCCATGAGTCCACATGACCTGATCTTTTATAACTGATTTACAGGGAGCCACTCTTAAAATAGCCACCAAGTGGAACACACTGTCTTGGTAAGGCATGTGCCTGTAACCCATGGTGAAAAAAAGAATTTATCAAGACGTTTGTGCTGTTTCAACAAAGGCTATGACAATTCAGTTTGGAAAACACTGTGATACTGCTTTTCTCTCAAGATGAAAAGTTCCTTTTTAAAATTTTATGCAGCTGACTTATTTGGCCTGCTATTCCCTGGCATGTAGAACAGTGGCCTATTTACAGTACAGGGTCAGCAGATGAAACACAGGTGAAAGCAATGCAGTTTTGACCCATGCTTCATGTGGGTGTGCTTAAGGAGTGCACAGAACATGCATCCCTAATTGTTTAAGTTATAGAAGTTGTCTTAACCTTAAATGACACTCATATTGAACTTGCTTGTTTTGGGTCTAGTTTGAGTAGTACATCTAAACAAATACCATTAAACTTCCCTCTGACTTCCCGACATTAAACTAACTCTTTACGTTTGCTGAAAAACTCCTCCAGATGACATAACTTTGAGGAACCTTCAGTTTAGATTATGTCATCTCATTGGGCACATTATGGAGTTTGTAATTATGGTCATCCTGCTTTTCCAGAGCTCCTCCAGATGACATCATCTGAACTCCTAATGATAAAAAACAGCTGATGCCATCTGAAAGATTTTCATCTAGAACAGCTAAATATTTTAAAATATGGAAGTCAGAGGGAAGTTTAAAAGCATTAATGTACTTTTACACCCTAAACCAAAGCCATCGGTAATAAATTTGCCCTTCAAATGACCAACATTTTACTTATATCGCTGCATTAGGGCTACATTATTAGGCCTCCAATTGAACATTATGAGTCAGTGTTCCTGTCTGTGATTGCATGTGTATTTTTTTCTCTTCTGTGTAGACATATTCAACCTGTTTTCAAAAACCTGGTGATAAAAATCAAAAACCCTGTGTGACTCATCCCATATACATTTATAACCTCAGCATCAACCAGCCAGAATATTTATTATATTCAAAATTAGGGCAGTAAACAAAATATAGCTATAGGACAGATGGTTCTATAGTTTGTGCTTCCATGTGACAGAGTTTGATACTGTCCATACGATAGTATTTTTTATCTGTTGCACACTGGCTTCCTCCCATATTCTGTAGAAAAGCTAATCAGTTCAATATGGTGAATAAGAACCAATTATAGTAGTCAAGATTAATCAGAACCTTGGGTTTGTACAAAGAACATGCTGCTTCTCAGCTGTCTTGCATCTACATATTTAAACCATGTTGAATATGGGGAAGAATTTCAACCCATAAAGAATCAAAATTAAACAGTATATGTCTAAAAATGCCAGAATACATATTGCAGATCATTAAGTCCATTCAAGAGTCCAAAGATTGAGTCATGTCAACTGAACATATTTCTTATTAGTTAAAACCCAATACCTTGGTTTTAACCAAAAAGTCCAGTTGACATGACTCAATCTTCGGATAACCAAACCTGGATCTCACAGACATTGTTTAAGAGTGCAATAGATTAACGAAACAGAAAAGGTTATCATGTGTGGCAAAATGTAAAAACAGGAGAAACTGACACATCTAGAGCCTGCTCAGACCACACACACACACAAACACGCACACACAGACACACAAAATAAATAAATGAAAATACAATTCATCGCTTGTTCAAAGACCTTTTCAAAAAAGGTCCTCTTTTAATATAATTTTGCATTTTATGCTGTAACAAAGCTGTGTCAGTAGTGCCACAGATAGAAAACCACCTAGTTCTACCTCCCACAAAAAAAGTCACACGCTGGACATTCAGTGAGGGATGGATGGCCAATCAGTAGCATGCTAAGAGGTCATTGGGTCAGAGGTAGGTCTCTGTTTATTGAATATGTTATCCCCTGGGCTGTGTAAGAGAAACTAGACAGCTGTCCTGCCCTATAAACATACATTAACCTTGCCCAGCTAAGTACAAACTGGACCTAATATGGATGAATGGCTTTGTAATGAATGAAGCATGAGTTTGTTTCATTCATTTGAATGATGATAGATAGAAGCCCAACACTGATCAGAGCACCAAATTATTCAGTTTACAAAAACATTCAGATATGAAGGTGTTTTGATTGTGGCTGTTGAAGGGCAATCCTCTGTAGGTGCTGCTGCAGCTGTTGCATCTCACCAAGCACAAGCAGAGGAGAAAAGGGACAGAGAAGGGTGTCTGCCCTTTACTGTCTGCATCACCCTGCTGCTGTTGCTCTTCCCTTTTCTTTGCCCACTGCTTAGGTTTCACAGCCCACACAAATGAATCACACAGTTAACCATAAAATACAAGTGCAAAGTTGCAAAGTTGTTTAATACCTCTGGGAATGATTCATGGTTACCCCTCTCATTACCCCAGGGAGCAGTGACTCAGGGTGAGAGGAGAAAAATGACAGAACATAATACACTGAAGTGAGAAGCAAAGAGAAAAGAGAGCAACGACCAGTGGTGTAATGATGAGCAGTTTGGCCTTCAGGGCTTTGAGGAGGCAGCAGAGCCTCTGTGCAACAGAACTTCTGCTGATATGAGCTGCATGATGCACAATGCTGGTCTTAGTCACCGTGACAACTGTTCTATGGAGCTCAATGGAGAGGCATTATCTGCAAGTGACAGTCATCATTATTTCACTCCCTTTATGTATCTTAGATGTGAAATAAAATTTTGTGATGTAAAGCATATTTAATTTTGAGTCACTTTAATATATTTTTATACTTTAATACGTATTTTTAACAGTTTACTGCATCTTCTCTAGAGCAGATTAAATTAGGCTCTTGAAATAGTTTTTTTTTTTGCTGTTTATACAGTTTGGAGATGTATGCTATTATCAAGCAGTGTCATCAATTTTGTTTTGAAGAATTGCAGCATCCAAACATTTTGCACTATCAATAATGTTTTCTACTGAAACTGTGAAAGGTTAAGATATATACCATAGTATTTGTAGAAAAACAGGTCACAGACACTTATCTTAAACATGCTATAAATTTGAAAATAGCTTATAAAAAATTAAGAAAGTTTTGCTGCCTTTTTATTAAACAACAATAAATATTAAATAAATAAATATTCAAGAAATGGGGATTATTAACCACTATGACTGACTTGTATTTGTTCTTGCATTTTTTTAGGGGCTTTACATCCAGAGCAGATATAGTTCACATCATTTCTTTCATGCACGTACAATACATGACAGGTGGGAGGGTTCTCTGTAAATTAGCACCAGCAGCAGATAGGCAGCAGAGTTACAATCACAATATCAGCCTACTGTCAATGAATCTACAGCATATTGCATGTGCAAACATGTAGATAATACAAGGAAACTACCTACAAAGTATAACTGTACTTCTGCATTGTATGGCAGCTAATCTTTAATGAAATCCCCCCATTTTCCTGATTCAGACTATTATTCAACTTTATTTTTAATTTATAATTGGTGCAATTATGAGCTGTTAGTGTGACCTTTTTGGACAGAGAAGCAGGGTCAGAGTGTATAAAGTACAAATTCCTAAACATGGCCAGACTACATGGTGTACAGTTGAGAGAGAGGGAGAGAACCTCGCAGTAGTATATGACTCATGGCTCTTTCTCCCTGGGATGCTTTTAACCCATGTCAGTGTGGGTGGTAGGTAGGTGTATGTATGTGGGCTTGTCTGTGTGTGTGGTATCATGTGGTGAGCCTTTCTGTGTGAGGATCTGCACCATCTAATGTCACTTATTTTCATGCATTTTAATTTGAAAAACAACTTCAGTCACATATGAAATGCATGGAAATGTTAAAAGTTAGACTTCTTCAACTGTGTTTAACATTTAACAATATTTGCCTGCAGAAGTTTCCAACTAGAAATGAAAACAGCCTTGGCTGTAATGCTCCTAATGTTTTTAGTGTGAAGACAAAACCAAGCAGAGTGGAGTTTCCTTCAGCAGAGGAATCCCCCCGATGCAGTGACCTGGTTTCTGTCTCTCTCACACATCTTGCTCAAACACACACACACCCACACACTAGTAGTATGGCAGCTGTTTAGACTCAATGATGCATACAAACATTTGTAATTAATGTAGCTCACCCGAGATTATTTGTATTAAAACCATCTTTCTGCTTTCCACTATGTTGTTTACCTTTCTGCAGTCTGATATTATTGGTGTTACTACTGCTGTTGTCTGACTCACTTGATCCTGAAACCTAAATATAAGAATTTAATGTTTAGCAAGGATGAAAGTTTTTATCTTTCACAAAATAAATGACAAAGCAAGACTCAAACTAGCATCTATCAGCTAGACATCAGTGGACCTATTAATGTCTATGCAGTGGCAGAGGGCCAAAGACATATAGGTCACCATTGCATTCACCGCTCTAATGGAATAGGATGATCTCTGACCTATTTGCTGAGTCATGACCCTCACTGACACAAATCAAGAACCAGCCTGCAATTAGTCATAATAATGCTGAAGAAAAAGTGAAAACTGGCCCTCGTTCTGGGTCTGTGATCATGTTAGTCCTTTTTCCGCTGAAGTGAATGTGGCTACAAAGGTGGAGGAAGTGAACATGGTGGCTGGGGATTATCTCACTGACGGGAAACCCTTTTTTCTCTGCAGCTGTCTAACAGCCTGCAGAGAAAGTGACACGAGTGCTTGATGACAGGATGGTCATTTCAATGGCACTGCTTACAGCTTCCTGTAGATGCTCCCACAATAAAGACTGATCCAGTGTGACATTCCCCTTCAAACGTACACAGAATAATAATACATTGTTATGGAGAGGTGGTGTAGGCAACTAAGAGTGCTACCTTTTGATGAGAACATTAAATAAGAACATTCCATGGAAAACTGGTATGATACAAAGGGGGAAGAGTGAATAGGGTCATGCCTCTGCTTCCCCAATAAATGATGGTTGCCATTATCTCAAATACAGCTGAGGTTTACCTTTAATCCTCAAAGTCAATCTGAAAGTCCTTTAATCTTAAAGAAGCATGTACAGTATCATGCATGGCCTATGTGACTCATTTCTGGCCTTCCTAGCTCCATACCTCTTCCATCTTCTTTGCAGTATACTTTCTGTGTTCTTTTCCTTTCTTTTGTGTCTCCAACTTGCTCCCTATTGTACTGCTGTTCATGTTGTACAGTATGTGGGTTTTGGGACCAGACATGAAATTTCACCAGAATTGTGGGAAATGGGACACTAGTATATGCAGAAGCCACCACTGTGCTCTAACAAATACTTCAGTTCATATATTCTCAGTTTTTATTTGTAGCTAAGTTTAGCAAGCAAAATAGTGTTAAAATCAATATTGTATGTGTATATGCATACATCCCACCACCCTGTTCCTGTGATGTTAACTAAGTTAAATACTATTTTTAAATCATGTTTTCTCAAAATGATTCAAACTTTTGCACCAACTTTATGAAATAAGCATTTATTATTTAAATGCAACACGTTTGATTTGCTTTCTCAATGTGAATGTCTCACACATGCGAGAAAGAGGCCGCTTGTCTGTGTGGTGTGTGTGTGCAGCTGTTTCTGATGGGGTTTTACATTAAACCTGGATGGGATTTTCTTTTGTACATACCACTCATTTTTACAAGTCACATTGTAAGTTGTGATTGTGGTCTTTTGGTTTGTATGCTTTCTGGACAGGATGGGATCTGGGTCATGCTTGCAAACCCACAGGGGCACCATCTCTGGGCATTTGTGTGCGTGTGTATGTGGGGTCTGTCTGGGTCGGTGTGTCTAGTGGTTTATCAAAAACAATGCTTATCAAAAAACATTTCCTTTCCATGGTACACACAGGCAGGTTGGTGGACACACTTTAGGGTCTGTCTCTGCCCACCCTTGACTTCAGGTGGCCCTGATGTCAACCACAGACATCCAGCACCCACACAGAATCAGCGCTAGACAACAAAACAACTTAACTTTTCTTCAGCGGCAGCAGGGTGGGCTTTTGTTCAAAGAATTCATCCTTCAGCTGGACAACTTGTTCAACCACCCACAATAAGTCCTTCTAAAATGAACTTGTGAAAATATCAAATCCCTGCCAACATGAGGAGGGTACTTCATTGCTAACCATTACCTCTGACCTTGATGAGTTTGTCTACAACTGGTCAATAATGTATCACATTCAATTTCATTCCATTTCACCCTTTTGTAATCTCTTTGTAATACACAGTCAAGTAAGGACACCTCTCTCATTGTTGTCAACCTACACGCACACACACTGCACCTTCAGCTGCCACTCTAACCTAATGAAATGGAGTTTTAAGACTTCAAGAAAGGATCTGCTGTCTTTAAAAGGGACATTCATTTTTTTGCTAGCCAGCTGCAGCTGGTGGAAAGGCTAACTAATCCCATTAACACAAGTTCTTTAACTAATCATCTAAGTCAGAAGGTGATAGTGTGATACAAAGAAGAAAACAAAATCAGGCCTTCTCAAGTGCATACAGTTTCTCTTTCAATCTAACATACTTAGATCTAATATGATAGCATCACTCTAAGTGTTATTCACTTAGACTGATGCCACTTAGAGTGGATATCTTGTATCCCCATAATGAATGTTTTGCAGCTCTAGGCTCTGCAAGAGAAAGCGCTATTGTTGAACAGTATGATATGGTATATGTAGGATTGAAGAATTGGTCTTCTATTGCTGCATTAATTTTGTGCAGTGCATATACTAGTACATATTGGAGTATTCTAGAGTGTAAAAGCTTCAAAGGTAAACAAGGGTAGGTTGTGCAAGGACTCTCTCAGTCTATTAAAAGGCTTGCAGTAGGCTATCACCCTGAGTGTACAAGCTCTTAAAATAAAGCTTAGCTGTGCTGTCAAGTGAAGGCACTATTACTGCAGCTTTGATCAGCTTTGCCTAGTTAGTCTGCCTCGTGAGCTGCATACTGCATTTTGTGTATGGCTGTTTTCAGTGTTTAATGTTCAAATCCTGTATGTAGGAAGTCAACATGACACAATCTCTCCTGTGTTTTGTATGTTTCTGCCAGCCAGGTGGTCACATGTCTGCATGCATTGCCATGTGTGTTTTTACCTTTAATTTAGAACAAAAAAGACTAATTTTGTGGTTTTCAGCTGTTCAAACACCAGTTAAAACATGTTTATGTGTAAATTAGCAGTAGAGTGTTTGCATGCATATGTGTGTGCCTCTGCTGTACTGTCACTGTGTGGTTTGATTTTAGGGACTGGATGAAGTCAGGTGTCTGGCACATAGAAACCTAAGGCTGTAACTGACAATTCATTCTTCACACACACCCTCAAACAGACTGTTCACAAGTATACAAACACACAAGACACACACACCCTCTGACAAATGGTTCAAATACACACACACACGCGCGCGCACACACACACACCACACACTATATTATGTGTTGAAATCACAATGAGACACAGTCATATGAGAGCATCAAACTCCACCCTAGAGAGGCTCATGTACTTTGAGTCAAATGCAGAAAAACATTCATAGGAGTAACTGTAAGTGACACAGACATTGTGTCTGAACAGGGTTGAAATACAAAACAAAACTTTTAAATGTAAAAGATGCAGACAGACAGTCATACAACTAAATAGGTGATAACTGCCACATCCCAAGTCTGGGATTTACCTAACTGCAGCAGCTCATGCAGCCATAACCTGCAGTTTCTTTTACCCTCTACAAATTACAAAATTTTATGTTCATAGTACAGTGAGGTGAGGAGATTGTAACATTTCTTCTAATTTGACATTAGCTGAATTAAGTTTCACACATGTCATCCCATTCATGTGTTGAGCAGCATGACTTCTGCTGCATAACCACATTCACATGAGATTCTTCCCAGACCAAGATGGAGTCAATTATGTTTGACAGGTTTAGACGGTGCTCGTTTTAGAAACTCTGATATCCCGAGATGGAAACCACGAGATGTGCTTGGCTGGAAATAGAAGGAATAGTCACTTTAAAAAGGAACTCAGGCTCCAAAAATAAACCTATCCAGGACTAGTCAGCATAAATATCCCAGAGATCAGTACATCGTGACCAACATTTAAAGGATTATTTACAGTACCTTGCTGTTATCCACTTAAAGTAGCGCATATTCCTTCTCTTCCTGCCCTACAGTATTCACTTGACTGGTAACTCCAGAAGGATCAGGTTTTCTCTAGTTAGTTTGAGGAAGCAAATATAATTTTAACCTACATTACAAAAATAACTGAGTGTGCTTGAGAAATTATATTACATTACACACCAATAAATCACATAAATATCATCCCCCCTTCTCGACAAAAAATACTTTAGTTTCATGACATTTGTTCTGTATGTGGGTGCAAATTATATATAGCGCATGTATACAGTGTATACAATGTATACAGTCCCTGTACACAATGACTCAGCCACATTGACTCAACACTCCACACAACCATAATGCCTTTACACTTAAATTTTGGCTTTAACAATCAGTCTGCATATTAATTCCCCAATTGAGATTGTTTTTTGGGCCCATTCAGTTGCACTGTGCTACTGTTCATTGTTAAGTAATCTGAAAATCAACTCCATGATGCATGAGTTTATGAGTTGACGAGTTATGAGGACAGCAGCTTTGTGTGATTAGAATACCTGTTTATTCATAGTAATCTTGTCATACATAACTAAACAAAAAATAAAAAATGTCTTTCATTTTGAGTAAAAGCAACTGTAATTTGTTTTGCTTTGACCTCAGTAACTAACCTTGAGATGATGACAGGTTATCAACACTGTCCCCTGTAACCAACCTATTTACATTGTAAGATCATTGCATGTCTGTTTTCAAGCCATCTATTTGTACAAAAAAAACTTGTATTCAGGCTGAAAATATTGAAGGACATTTTCACAAACATCTTAAAATACCAGGCAAGTGATATTATCACAGAAAAGTTCTCATTTGCATTTATTTCAGTTTTTTCAAGAATTCTTTCCTCCAATGTTAAATTATGGGAGGATGGATCCACAGCTCTTCATCTGTTCAAAAATGCATTACAAAGTTTATCTTAAGGCTCCAACCCACACATTAGTGAAATTAGGTACATAACTTGTAAAGTTTCAAATGTTTAGGGCTAATTCCCTCAACAGTTGATTTAGGACAGGATCTATTAATGGCCAGTATAAATAAGATAAATAATTAGAGCAAGCAAAATATCATAAATGACCTTTGTTTTAGTTTACATGTAAACTCTAAGCATTATTGTTGACATATCTTTCATCTTCTCTCACTATTTACCACCTGTTCCTTTTTCATTTCTTTAGCCCTCTCTCATTCTCTTATATATGTGTATTGTTCTGTTCCAGTCAGGCATATGACACTGCTCTTTAGAGTGTCTTTGTTGTATCCTGCTTATAATATGTAATCCACTTATAATATACACCAACTCCTGCTAATGTGCAAAAATACACACAAACACACACACACGCACACACACACACACAAACACACACACACCAATCAACACATGGTTCTGAGAGTATTCTGTATAGAGATTATGAAAATAGGAAATTATATTCTGGTTGTTTATTATTATTTATTGTCATTGTTTTCCCGCTTTGTAAATAGTTAAATTGTACAGCGGATTTTTGATAATAAAAAGATAAAAAAAAAAAAACACATGCACTAACATAAACTCTGCACCCTTTCACATGTTTGTGTGTAGGTGTATTTGTTTGTGCATGCGTATGTATATATGTGTGTGTGTGCTGCTATAAAAACAGTTGAATTAGTGTGATGTTGTCTCTCGCCTTCATCCTGCACTCTACATTTCCATCATCCATCTGACTGATTGTATTACCTGCACTTTAAGAATTGCTTTCAAAACTGCTGCCCCAGTGGTTTCGATCCACATGTTTAAAATTACAAGGCACTACAGTATGACTCACTCACTTCTTGCTTTTGTCTCACAGGTTCCGGATGTGTATAATTGCAATGAATTCCTCGTATCACAAATTCTAATTGATCTGCCTCTGTTGCATCTCCTGTCTATTTTTGGTGACACACATGCACAATTTTGTATCCACGGATGTAGGTCAAATCAGATGCTTGTGCTGATGCTAGATCCACCTGAATGTGGAACAAGGTAAGTCGAACAGTTATGCATTGACCTGGTTATCTTAACCTATATCTCACTTTTTTTGTGGTAATGGTGGGACAATAGAGAAAGATGGAGAAACCCACCTGGTGAAATCTGGGATTTCACAGTGTATTTTACTTACTCTTAAGGTGTCACAGTCAAAACAACACAGATAACCATATTGAATTTCAGGTTGGACGTGCAACTGTATTCTTGTACTCTTACTTTACTGCTATTTAGTTCTACATGGTCTCCAGTTTAGTCACATGTTCTTTCACAGAGAAACCTTTATATACCCTGACATACACAACAATAATAAGTGTGCTTTTGCTGTTGTATATTTTGAAGATACACATAAAAGGACTTGGTGGTGAAACTTCTAAAGCTAGCTGCAGTGTTACATACACAATTCTCCCTTCTCCTGCAATTACACCCCTGGCTTTCCTATTCATACTAGAATATTATTGATCAAATGGTATGCCTAAAACATAAGACAGCTGCCCTATAATACAGAACATCTATAATTAGAGAAGGGGGGGGGGTCATTTAGAGTCTGAATCTTATTTTGAGGTAGTGCAAAGGCAAGTCACTGCAGCTGCACTGAGCACTGGAGACACTGGGATGTGAATCTTAATGTGCAGTTGGTGAGAGTAGATATTTGCAATTGTCTGTGTTTGTAGTTGTGCACATTAAGCTCTGCTTTGTTAGAGCAAAGCATGTCTCCACTAAAAAATAAAAAATTGGACATGTATATTTTAGGATGTGAGAATGTGAGTTGGACTTACATCCTCTGGTTACCCGACAACCTTTCCGTTTGGCTGATAAGATGCCAAAAAGTGTCTTATAGGGTCTTGAGGGTCTTATATTGTCTGTAGTATATTCAGGGAAGAAATTGGTTGGAAGAAATCTGTGTGTAAAATAAAAAAATGCAAACAGAGAAGGCTTTTATCAGTAAACTGTCTGTGTCTATACTGAATTTGCAAAATCATTAACAAACAAAGTCTGGGTTTCCTGTTAACACTAATGTTATTGAATAACTTCAGCTGTTCACTCAAATCTCTAAACGTGTCTATAGCATGGATATTCTTAAAAGCCACATTTACATTGATAAATAAAATAAAATAAAATAAAATCCAGTGGGAATATTCAAAGTAAGTTTTACTTTTACAATATCTTTGGCTAAACTTTAATCCTAATGAGGTCACGCACAGACATGTATGTCTTTACCACACATTATATTTAATGCTTGTACACGTGCAGAAGCAACTTGTGTGCAGCAGCCACTAGCTGCATGGCTCAGTTCCACATTCTCTGGGTTTCTTTTTTTGTTATCTCCTGAAAACAAAAACCAGAGAGGTGTGTCATTGTGAAAGTTGTGCTCCTCAGAGGGGAAAATCATGTTGCTGCTTGAGCAGTTCTGAAAATGCTTTGCTCTCAAAACACTACTATTTGCAAATCCATGCTGATTGGCTGTTTCCTTATATAGATCTGCCTGCACTGAGATCTGACATGCAGAATAACCACAGAGAGCTGAGAGTGAAATAGCAATTACAGCCAAACAGTGTGGCAACACGACATTTGTGTGAAGCTGAGGGGCTTGATGTTTGGTAGTAGAGAGTGAAGCTTACACAAGGCCCTTCTAACGTATTTCACAACATTAGCTGTGATGCAAAATGAGACATAAACTGAAATGATTTCTTATCATTGCTGATGTTTTGTGAATAATACTTTTTCAAAAAGTGTTATGACTTTCTTTCATGTGAAATTACATGTGTAGGTATATTAAGTAGTTCGTTTGAATTCCTGTACCCTCAGTGAAAGTGTTGGTAGAGAAAGTAAAATGATGATAAACTCAAATGTCTCAGTATCAGAAAACAGAGACATCTAATAAACTGTTTAAATACAATTGTTTAACCTTCACCCAATGTCTTGGATAGGATGTCTTGGAAAAAAGTCAAATAACAATAGAAAAAAAACATTTAATTGATTGAGAATCAGTTTATGTTGCACAACATGGCCTCAACTGACTCACCAACAATAAATACATTTGATTGAGTTTAAAGTACTAAAATAAAAAACAACAACATTTAATTTCTCTTTCTAAAAATGAAAAGGTAGAGGGCTCAAAGTAGTAAGTAGTAGTACTAAGTAGTAGTACAGAGTAGAAAACACCATTTCTGGATCCCTGTTGCCAAAAATATCCACTATAAGCTGCAAACAAGTCTGTTTACTACCTCACAGCACCTCTACCTCATTTGTGACATCACTTGGTCAGGTAAAATACAATAAAGACTTTGTGATTTGCCAGATCTACTTGTGTCACTGTGGCTAAAAAAAGTGCTGCTGATATAAAAATAGTCAGTGTAAACCAAAAACAATGGGAGTAAAACTGCTTTTATTACAGAGCTCAGTCTCCCTCAGCATTGCTAAAATTACAGGAGCTAGGAGCACAGGGAGACAGAGAGGAATTGTTGTGCTGACGTGGTGCTCACTGTCATAATGACTGTGCAGAAAAAAGACTCGGAAACAAGCACTCCTGACCTTTAGTTCTACAGGAAATCCACCAACAACTAAGGTTTAAATTTGCATTTGGAAAAGAATCAACAAGGTGGTGGAAATCTTTTTAAATAACGGGCAACAGTACACAGAGACAGACCCAGACCAGCGATCCTGCACTTCAGCATTTATATCCTTCTAATTTATAGACTCAGGGGATTTCAAAATTTGAAACTCAAAATATTGAGTCAGTGGTCTTATCACTGTGTCTATATACGCATGCTGTTGTTGTTGTTGTTATTGCTTTAAATCCACCAATTCTAATCCATGATTAATGATGTCAAGGGAGCCAGCACATGGGTACTAACATCACACACACAACTCTGGATTAAAAATATGAAGGTGAAACCATTGCAACAACATTATTGTTTGTCAAGTAATTTTTTCTGGAGGGAATTCAGAGTTGCTGTATGCACATGGGGGTGACAAGGTGATTAGCAGCCATTAGATGCTCCTTATATTCTGTGTCCGGCCACTGACAAAATAAAAGTGTGGCTGTGTGTGTGTGTGACACAAACAAACTAAACCAGCTCTCTTGTACATCGTTCTAAAACAAAGATCAAGGTAAATAGCTGGACGGACAAGGAAGCAGACAAAACACAGAGAATATGTCATAAGTAAAAAAAATGTTTGTTGGACATCTAAGGCAAGCTGTAAAGACAAGGTGAAGATCTAAAGTGTGCTTCTCTTTTATGTTTTCAGACAGAAAGGGTGTGTAGGAAAGGCAAGGTGAACTGTGAAAGGTGATTAAGGGTGGAAAGTAATTTTCTTAGAGGTGATCCAGGTCATTGTGCCAGTTCCACACCCCTAAGTGATATGTATTTAATGTGTTGAACTGCAGTTCTTCAGAGAAATAAAGGTTTGTAAAATTGTGCATGTAACTAAAGAATGCAAATTGGACATTGGCAGAACATACAAGCAGTAGATCGTATGCATTTGAATGGCCATATGTAATATTTCAGTAGCTGTCTTAATGCTAACACTTTGTTACATGCACTCTTGAACAAAAAATTATAAACACAGTAGTGTGAGTTCAGTGGGTGCAGCGCCATCAATGCTAAGCCTTCCAAACCACATTAAAAACTTGTCCTCAATTCTCTTTTCATCTGTCTGTATCTCATGTGTTTCTTCTGTCTCCTTTTTTCTTCCCTTTTTTCTCAGCTTGCACTGCCCACAATACCTGCAATGCATTTACTTCTTTTCATCTTATTATTTGCATCTTTCTCTTTTTGAAAGGTTTCCTACTTGTGCATCCCATATGCCTCAGTCATGTAGCCTCAGGGCATGAACCTGTACGCACTCAAAAACAGGATGGGAGAAAAAAAAGTCAGGCTAGACTGAGTTGTTTTAAAGAACAAAGGTTCTTTAGAGAATGTGCAGGAAAACTCGGCGGCTCTGCAGCACTAACTACTTGCAACAAATGTGAATTAGAGTAAGTCTCATCCAGTCATAAACAGTGTTAAATATATCTACTCTAATGTTACATTAACTGTTTCCAATGTTATTGGACATAGTGGTCACTGAGTTGTGTCAAAGTGTTTGCTTGAGTCTATCCTATGATCAAAGTGTGTTGCAGGGTTCTAGGGGAATACATATTGTTCAAAGTGATATTTTTTATACTGGGAACAAAACCAGGTCAGTGTGTCAAGCAGCATGTATTGTCTCCTTTGTTTGCCAGATCCACCCTGCTTATTGTGGCTACCCTCTGAAAGGCCCCATTTTTAGCCAGTCGGGTGGTGAAATCTCACGTCTCATTAACTTTTAGCCAACAGGTGAGAGCACAGCTGCAAAGATCTGCATACATCTGTCAAAGCAGAGTGGCTGGTGAGAGACAGAGGCAGGGGAATGGAGGAGACAGAGGAAGTTATGAGTGACACAGCTGTCCTCATAAACACAATACTGTCAATACATATGGAAGATAAATACATTTTTAACAAACAGTGTCATATGTGCAAAGCACCACATGTAACCATTGGTTGTAAAGAGATTTTACAGTTGTATTTGAGAGTTTGTGCAAAGTTTATAAAGTTACATTTCACAAATACATGAAAACATATATAAAATCAGCCATGATAAAAGACCCTGTGGCTTCTATGGCACCCCACTGTTTGGGCTGATAAGTGATCACTAATTGTGTTACTTCCTCCTTCACCTTGACTGATGTTTCACTATCAGGTCCTGCAGCTAAACATGCAGGTCATAGGTCAAAACAAGAGAGATAACCACCTGCTGGAACTGTTTCGTGCCCATGAATATATCACGTGCTCTGCATGATGTGGGTGTCGCTGAGGGAGCATGTTGACATGTGTGGTCAGAAAATTCTGTAAAGGTTGTCTTTATTCAAGCAAAGATGTGTTTTGGTTAGTGTGATGGCAAGTAGCACGTTATAAACAACAAAAGAAAAAAGGCTAGCTTGACTTAAACTGTTAAACTGTTAGTTGAAAATTGAGTTAACAAGTGCTTTACCTCTCTGATAATCAAGATGAGGCAAACAAACAGTACACAGAATCAGCCACTCCTTTGGCAAGTAGCAACCATTGTGTCATAAGGCTCTCCCTCTGTTTAGAGAAGTTCATTAGGCATCCCAGTCCCATGACATCTGTTTTAATAACTACCTTTACCACCTTCAGTGCAACCCATTCAAACAGTAACACCTACAAATGGCTCATGGAGCAGCCACCCAGATAAACACAGGTAGTGGGTGTAATCAAGAAGATTGAAGGCTAAATAATAGAAGGTCATTTTCTGTAGGGATGTCCTGTAGTAGGCTGACAAAGAGATGCTAATTTCCACCTTGGGAATACAAATAACCAAGCCTCTCTTGTTACATTGAGCAAATAGCCATAATCTATTTTATGGCAAGTCTGGTGCTCCGGGTAAAATGATAAATAACCCATCCAGGACACATGAGTACTCTGTCTTTGAATGAATAAATATAGAGCATCACATTGCACCTCTGCATGTGTGTGATCCATGCAGACACACTTTGCAGAGGCCACAAATCATTCATCAGCCACCTGTAACCCTGAACAGGATAAGTGGTTGCAGGTGAAGCCTAACGCAACGTTCATTGGGCAAGAGGTGAGGTTCATTCTGACCAGGTCCCCAGTCTATCTGAGGTCAACACAGAGAGACATACACAGACAACCATTCACACCTACAGGCAATTTACAGTCACCAAATAACCTAAAATACATGTGTTTGGATTGTGGGAGCAACCAGAGGAAACCCACACAATCACTTTAGTAAAGACACACAACATGACATTAAGGAACCACTGCTTATTAAGGCAGACTTATTTTTCTGTGTTTGCACACGTTTATAGCCAAAAACAAGTGTTAAACTGTCACCATTTTGGCTTCATTGTAAGGAAAAGCAGCTTACATTGTGTCAAAAAGGGCTCCACTTTAACAGACAGCAACAGTTTAATATCCATATAAGAAAATAATTACAAATGACAACCTTGGTTGTTTAAGTTGGAGGACTTGGCACTCTCACAAGTTCAAAATGTCATAAATTCTGCCAGTGGTAAAAGGTTAAGAGATACAAAGTGTTTTAGAATGATAATTCGCACAGTTAATTTAAGGTACTGTAACTCTTTACTACAATACAAATTTGGTGTTTATGTACAATATAATATACTTCTCATTCGACCATTTCAAAGTCTGAACCAAGTGACCAGATGACAGACTGACAATTACCACTGCCATGTGCTATGACCAGGAGGGAATACTGGAGGTGAGGATGAGTCAGGTGCCCAATCTTGAATAACAAGAATCTGCTCTGACAGTGGACATCCATGCTTATACTTTCTTTCTGCAACAACTTGAACTCTGTCAATAGATCATTATATTGCTGCAAATGCAGAAGACCTCTAAGCTCTTACAAAATTCCCCTAACAATGGTATTCTGCTCTTTTTCCTTCATAGAAGTAAAAAATGTTAATGTCAAATATAAATTAAGCACATGTACAATTTAACAAAAATTAAAGAGCTCAAGTGACCTTTTCTCCCTATCTGTACAAAAATATGTCTGCACATCCACATTCACTCACGTTTAACTTCTAGGGCATGTGTTAACAAAGATAATGAGCTACTTATCAGATGATTAGTTCTGGGATTAATTGCCTGGTCAGTGTTATTCAAACACGACACCCAAAAGACGCCTTGAGGGCTAGCTGCACATCTCTCTTACAACTCATCTGTAATACAGAATAAGCTGTTGTGAGGCTATATGTACTGAAACAAAATTTGTCAATTTGACAGTCTACACGGTGAGTCGTCATGTTTAAGAAGATTTACTGTAAATTGGATTTTGCTTCTATGACGAAAAACTTGTTCACATGAGAGAAGTGTAGCTGGAATTCATGTAAACTGTGACCTTGTGTGAGTGTTTAATAGCAGTCCAAGCCTCTTGTCTTATCCATTATTAATAACTACAACCACCCACCCACCCACACGAACACACACAGATTGACTCACAAAACTTTCTGTCCTGTCACTTTATTCAGTCTGTTACACAGCTGTCACTGTAGTTAGCTGGCACATTTTTTAAGAAAATCTGACTACATTAATCTGATATGCTTCTAAGCCCTTGAGAATTAATTATGCTCTGTTCAGTGCTTCTCCCCCCTTTCAAACTGGGGTGACTGTGGCGCAGTAGGTAGTGCGGTTGTTTCCTTCAGTTGCTGCTTTGATCCCCGGTCCTCCAGTCACATGTCAAAGTGTCCTTGAGCAAGACACTGAAGCCCCATTTAGTTGCTTGTGGTGAGTATTGACCAGTTGCTTGTGGTGAGCATTGACCAGTTGCATAGCAGCTCCCCCATTGGTGTGTGATTGTGAGTGCAAAAGGGTAAATAAAAAGCAGTGTTGAGTACCAACAGGTAGAAAAGTGCAGGCCATTTACACCCATCCTCCCCGTAGTGAGCTTTTTGATTATGGAGGAGACTCCACAGGAATGTTATGCTCAACTCCACACTGCAGATGTCAGACTTTTGGGGCTGAGGATGCATACCACTAATTCCATTCATTTTACACTACACACATGCCCGCATAGAGAAACAGAAAGAGAGAGAGAAGTGAGAGGAAGAGAGAGCAAGAGGATGGAGGGAATCCCCATGAGGCCTTCTCTTTTGGTTTGCATTAAATGCTTACAGCAACAGCTGCAGGCACAACTGTGTGATGTTGGAAAAAACCTGCTGTTGAACATCAAACCACCCAAAAAAGTCCATTAGATCAGTGTTTCACCGGGGCTTGGTACACTCCCGTTGTATTTCAGTAGAACTTGTGTTGGCTTTTTGGCATTTGTACTTTTCAAGAATTCAGTTGAAACATTTTAAAGGCCATAATCTGATTTGCTTCAGATTCTACAGTCATGACAATGTCATACTCTTGGAAATACAAAAAGACTTTTTGGTGTTGGGCCTTACAATATCACCCTCATGCTCATTTGCCTGCAGTTTTACAGTTGGCAAAGACAATGTTTGAATGTCCATACATTCATTATCTTTACCTCTTAGTTTCACCTAGAGCAGGGGTAGCTGGAAAACAAGCGGGGCTGCAGCCCTCAAGGTCTGGAGTTCGACACCCCTGAGTCCTAGAGATTACAATGTAAAAACAATGGGGTAGATCAGCTGGCATTAAACTCAATCTTGTTTACAACTCAGGGGGGCTTAGGAAGACAAAAGAAAAGCCCAGGAATAAAACATCTCTTTAACACAAGGATGTTACTCACACTGTGGGGCTTCCTTACTTAGGTGATTTTCATAAATTTTATGATTGTGTGTGAAAAGAAATGTCTGAAAAGACAAGAAACAAAACCAGTTCTTTTGTTCTATCACTGGATGATTACCATTACATTATCCACTGCATCCATATGGTTATTTATAGGCTGTGCCAGCCCCCTGGATAGAGTATGGATTTTATTCCTTCAATCTCACACTACTAAATGCTTAAATTCTGTCTACTTTATTACTCATCAGGTTCCTGGGTGGAGGATGTAAGGAAAGATTGTGTAAGGTGAAACAGGAAGGGATAGGCAAGAAAAATGGGAGGATCATTTTTTCCAAATTATTTCCAAATGCCATGAGTGAGAGAAAGGAAGACAAACTAGCAGTTAAAAATTGAGGAAATAAAAGATGATGGCAAAGTGGCAAAGAAGAGGAAGACAAAGTGAAAACAAACACATACATATAAGTCCTCAGGGGGTTGGTCAGCCACTGACTCTTGCTGTGAAAAACATCCCAAGGGGGATTTTAAAGTGCTCTGATCCTCTGAGATTGTGCATGTGTAAACATGTGTACCTGAATGCATTGCTCTGTTTTTGTTTTCAGGGATGAACCATATTCTAAAATGTGGCCTATCATGATGTGGGAATTTTGTTGACATCCAAATGGTTTTCCTTTGCCCTTTTGGGGGCTGAATTAATTAAATGACTGTTTTACTATGCTGAGCAGTGCAGAGGGATTACAAACAGGTTTTAACACAACGTGCAAAAAATACTACTAAAATAACCATGTGTGATGTTTAGAGTGTAGCATGTACCAACTGTATTTGACATCAGGCTCTCAAAATATACTGTAATATTGTTGATGTGTTACTTGTAACTATTAAATCAAACAATATTGAAAATGTTTAAAATAATCTAAGTTTCAAATACAATTTAATCACATCACAAGTGGCATTAAATAATAGTTTTATCAAAAACGTTTTTGCTTAAATTATAATTTAATTTTAACAACATTGTTTCTTTGTAACAACATTGTAGTAGTATCATACATTTATTCTTACAGCTCATGTCTGTTTTCAAGTTTACATTTTCTACAAAGTTTACAGATTTAAGAGAAATAATTAATAAATTCACACACCAATAGCGAGAGAGGAAGATGCCCAGGATAGAGTGAAGTGGAAAAGGATGATTCGCTGTGGCGACACCTAATGGGAAAAGCCGAAAGAGTAGTAGACACACCAATAGCAGGTGTAATAATAGAAAGATCGTTCACATAGATATTTGCCCAGTGTTAAAACAAGGGGCTGATACCTAAAAGGGAAGAACAACTGGAAATCTGGTGCCATGTCTGGGGCAGGGGAAAATTAAAAAACAACTGTCCAGTCAAAGCAGAGGATAGAAATTACATACTCAATACTCAATATAACTATTAATGAGAGGCCAGATACTGTAAACTACCTTACTTGGTACCAATAAATGTGAACTTCTGGTGACAGAATCAGTGACTGCATCCTCACCTCACCTACAGTAATTTCTCATGTGATTCAGATTACATTGCCTTACATAGGCCTGTTGTCAGAGACACTACTGATCCTACAGCCCAGACTTTGCTGCTACTGTACAGCACTGTGCACCAGGCACTCAAAGATGGCCTTGTGCTGATGCAACAAAAGGCAATAGAGAACACAAAAACACATAGGTAGGAACACCCCCACTGGAGGCCAGAGGGAAATCCAGCTCTGTACACATCTTGTGCTTGTGTATATGCTTGTGTACATCTGGTAACGTTGCAGATGTTTGTATGTGACTTTATCAAACAAATTTTACCCTCAGTGCTGGACTCAGTGTCCCTGTATGAGCCTCATCATGGGTTTGGCTGTGTGGTCTGCATAATCAGCTGGTCAGGGACTTGATTAGCAGTGGAACAGTGTCAACATTGCCCAGGTTAAGCTGCCTAGTTATGTCCCTTTCAACATCAGACAACAGACACTCTGGACCCAGAAATGTCCAATTACTGTCTGCTGTCTGTAGGGAAGGCTAGAGGAGTGGCCATGTCATAGCTTAGTGTTTCCAGAGGGTATGAGTGACACCCAAACAATAAGAAATAATACTCCCCACCACCACCACACACACAAAGTGTATTTGTTCTCAAGATTCTCACAATCCCGCCAACTCGCTCCTCCTCTTCATCCTCCTCCTGCTTTTCTTTTTGTAACTCCCCCTCCTACTTTATGCTTCTAAATCTTCATGTTAAACAACAGGCCTGTTAAAGCAGCTTATATAAGAATGGCATGTACCAATAATACCATTGTTATATAAAAAGAATAGCTTTGCGTAATTCAGTACATCATAAGTATTTGCAGCATCTTCAGAGTTAGGCCTGCATTTCTGTCATGTGCCACCACAAGACTGAATCCAGCAAATTAGAGTCATGTTATTTAGGTGGTGCTGGATATTGATAGTCACTGTTCTGAGAGGCTGAGCTGTCCCGTGGTATTGACTGTGTGGTTTAAGGGTATGACAACAAGATGAGGCAGCATAAAGTAGGCAGTGGTCACAACACAGGATTAGAGTAGAGCAGTAGGAGATTTATGGGGGTGTGAAGTAGTACAGGCTGCTGTTTTGTTTGTATTTCGAGTAACCTGTGATCTGTGTTTTTCAGTGGACTAATAGTCCATAAGTTCTGCTTATTTTAGTTGCAATTTTAAAAAACTCACTGAGTTTTGTTTATATCTTTACATTCATAAAATGATTCTTGAAAATGATCCAAAAAGCATTGTGCAGATGTCCCACTATAGAAACTTTTAATGGGAAAAAGAAGCAAGAGCAGCACAATAGGAATGTAGTACATTTGCTGTACATCAGACACTGTTTAGAGTAACTATAGATAGAATTTTATAAATGCCCAATGCAAAAGAATTTGGCGCACATATTTCAGTAAACAGTTTGTTGTTGATAATCATGGACAAAACTACTACAATCAGGTGAAAGCAGTGCACACTGGCCTGTGCTATGCTTTCACAATTGTGCTAGTGAGAGAGACAGAAGCAGGAAAATCCAAAATCTACACATAGTTCTTTACATTGATACAGCATATCAAACTACAATAAAGTCCTTGGTAATATATTTTCTTTTGAAACAATAAGCAAGACAAAGCCAATTTCACAGCTATTATTTCTTCAAACTCAATGCAAAAATGCACCTATGACCTTGTTTCATTCTGGTAAATACAAGCTATTCTATATTAAACACATTTGTTTCCTCCTTAAGCAGAATCACAGGAAATATCCGAAAGAAACACATTGCCTTTATTCATAGCCAAGTGTGCAAAAATAGAAACAGTATTTTGGGTGCTGATGAATCACTGGAATTTCACATGCAACTGTTCCCATTTGTTCCACTTCAAGCCGAATTCCATCTCATTCACAAATATGTAAACTTCTTTATTGGACTTGGTTTATTTTTCACAGCTTTTAGTCAACTGATGACTTTGTATGACCATCTCACAACAAAACTTTTCTTAGATCAAAACACCAGCTGGTTGTGACATGCTTGAAAATGTTTTGTAAAATGCTTTGGATAAAAGTGGCAATTTACTATTTAAATTTTTTATGTAGTCTATTTATAAATGTTCTGACAATGAATTGTAATACAAAAACGTCTATGACAAAATGAGACAAGATAACTTTTAATAACACTGAAGTACAGCTTGGTCGGGTCGTGTGTTTGCACATTCTGTTTCATGTGAAACATTCTGTTTCTAGTCTTTTTCTAGACAACATGTGGATAACAAATGTTTAGGCTTAATGTCATACATCCTTAACAGCATGTGACACCATTGTGTATTGTGCAGGAAGAAGACAGGAAAAACAATAACACTAATCTTACTTTAACAGTCCCACAAAACCAAAATGCATAGATTCTTGGACCACACCAATTCAGAGGGCAGACAGGGGATGAGGGTCACAATGAACAAACTAGCAAACAATGACTACAGTCAGGGAATACATCTGAGGTAAATGCTCAGTACAAATCAGGTGAGAGTGGCTGAATGGAGATAAAACTACAACAAGAAAAGGGGCTGAACACAGAGAGTAACTGATCTCAGACAAAGGCCATGACCGTGTCTAGTAGCCCTGATAAGCTTAAATAAAATGCATTGTCTTGTGAGACAGTGTCAATGGGGAACAAAGCAATGCATTCAAATAGGCTTTGGTGTGTGAATTAAAAAAAATGAAAGTGTCACAAGGTCAAAGGATCATGGTGATTTCAATGCACAGGTGAAACTTAAGAATAAACCCAACAACTCATTTTGTGAACAGCTGATGCAGAGATTCATCAGCAGGGGATTTTTCTGTGCATGTTGCAGACAGGAGTCAGCAGCAGCAACAGTGGAACTCTTTTTATCACTAGTTTTATTTATTGTCATAATTCTTTAAGGTCATGTTCCTAATCTCAAATTTGTGTGATTAATACTGAGACTGTAAGTGGTTATTGTTGTTGTAGATGACAGCAATTAAATTAGGTTTAAAAAACTAAAGACTAAAATCTACTTGCAGCCACTATTTATTTCACTCTGTTTCCTTTCCAGTTTTTGTTTTAATGTGCAGATCAGAGAAGTTGTTACATGCAATAATGGAGCAGTGTTGCCCTGTGCAGATGCCATGTGACAGTTCAGATTTCCTTTCTGTGCCTCTTTATGCATGCACAGACAGCACAGACAGAGACTGAGCACCCTGCCAAACAAACAGCATGCTGTGTACCCGTGCTCCCATAAAGTTACACAACCCTGGATCACACTCTCAAATGGTGCAGTCCAAACAGGCCACAAGAAAACATGTGCTTTACAAAAAATGTGGTCATCAGAGCTACATTTCTGATGCCTTCTTATCTGGGCAGTTAATTAATTGCATTCATCTGTCCTTCCAGGTGTAAATCAATGATGATGATTAGACAGCAGGAAGAAAAGATACCCCTGCTCCGATGCACACAAAAAGCAGGGTTTATGGTGCTTCAATACAACAAACAGCAGGAAGCTGTTTGATATATTATGTAAGGAATAATCTGCTCTTATACTGTTATGGAAGTGTTTGTTCCATTGCTCTTTAGACACAGTGTCCTGGAGGGCACACACATGCATCCACACATGCATTCACATGTATAGTTTCTCTCTCTCAGGCTCACATAAACTACCACCCACACAAGACTTTCTGAACATAATGTACCATCTGATAGTCTTGTGATTTAATTGTTTCAAATTGTAGCTGCACATGCAATATCTTTACACCATGACCATTAAAAATTTGGTATTTGCAGCTTTCATTTAACATGAAATGCAAACCTTGAATCTCAAAACAATGACCTTCCACTCTGAAGGGCTTAGTTTTACGACAAAACACAACTCAATAATCTTTTTGGTGTTGGCATTTATTGGTCTGGTCTAACCTGCGGCCTTTAGTGGCTAATGTAGATTATGTTAGCAGATTTATATTGCAGGGAACTTACTTAGCCATTTTTGGTTCTGCTACTTGCGCTGTTACATTACCTTCTAGCATATCACAGATACAGATAATGGTTTACTCTTCCATGCCAGGTGAAATATTAATTGTTTCCTCCCTGTAGTTTTTAAACGTATCATACCAGATTCCTAGAGGTTTTTCATTCACTCAAAATCCAAAAGGAATTTCCCTATAGATCTTCAGATGCTCATTTTTATATAACATTTATCTTAACACAAATGTCTGTGTGTGATAGTTCAAGTATATAAATGCTGTCATATATCACTGTTTATCTAAGAGTCTATCACAAAGACAAGCATTGGCTCTTCCCTTGGTAAAATACAGCCTTCAGATAACTCAGAATAATTCAGAGAGAATTCAGAATAATACCTAACTCATAAGTGGGAATGGTGAAACATGACATAATTTTCTTTTGGCAGTATCTGTTATCTCCCTGAAATACAAGATTTGGAGCGTACAGACAGGTCAGAGATAGTTAGTACAGTGCTGCACTCAGACACAGCATCACACATCTGAGTCCTCCTTACACATGACCTCAGAGCTCTTCATCTCTCCATATGAATCAGCTGTTATCTCACTGGCAGCAGAATTTTAGACAAGAACCTATTCTCCACGAGTGTTAGAGCTACTTTGTTGTTAAAGAAAGGCTAGGCACTCACTGTCTGTACAGACACTTGGTCTGTCAGGGGAGGAGATTAAGCTGTAAATGGCCTGCACTTATTTAGCAGTTTTCTACCTGTTGGTACTCAAAGCACTGCTGCTTATTTACCCATTCACACTCACAATCATACACACATAAACCAATGGGTGAGCTGCTATGCAGCTGACCAAAACTCACCAGGAGCAAGTAAGTGGGGGCTCAGTGTCTTGCTCAAGGACACTTTGACATGTGACCGCAGGAGCCAGGGATCAAACCAACAACTGTAGGAGTGCCACATTTACTGTGTGTGTCGTTGAAAATGACTGCAGCACAGTGAAGGGCTGATGCATTTGGTATGTTGTTGGCATTAGCAGGATTCACTTAGGATTCTTTAAGCAGCTTGAAAGCGTAAAATACACGTGTTCCATTAAAAATAATATACACAAATATAGTGCCATGTTTAATTATTTCACCTTAACAATATACATAAGCACATGCATTACAGTATCTTTCAAGATTTCTTTCTCTCTAAAAAGTCCAAAGTTATTGAGTACATAGGGGTTGGATAAATCTCCTCCTGTCCCTGACAGTCAAACTGTCCTTTACTCACTAAAAGGCCTGTGCAGGGGCTTAACAATTCCTGATCTTTGCAGCACATCTATCACCAAATGTACAAAAACCACCAGAAACCAGATCCTTTTTCAGGCAGCTGTCGCGTGCAGCTGGTAACCTGAGACTGGGCTCTCCAAGAGGCTTTTACTTCGACACATGTGGCATTACCTGTCCAGTGTAGATTTGAAGATTTTATGCGTCTGGTGCAGCTGCTGCGGCTCATAAGACATGAGTCTGATAGGTCCCCCTCCAGATCTCATACATACATCTCATTTTATACACTGCAGTTACTCAGCCATTTAATAGTGATTTTATCCACTTCTGAAAATTAGTTGCATGTGTCTAAACATTTTAGGGAAAGGGAAAAAGACTACAGTAGAAATCTGTCACCCAGAGTCTGTCTGTGTTTATGAAACTTCACCACTGACTGCTACCGCAGAGAAGGTCCTCTGCAGACATTGCACAGAGGGCATAGTGGGGAAGGAGTGATAGCATGACACTGGAGATAACAAACGAGGTACTGCTGAGAGAATATGCTGTTCATTGTGACCTGATTATCTCTGGCATGGGTTTGGAACTGGTTAGTACAGATTTTATGTAGATTGTCTGTTTAAATTAAATCAGAAAAAGAAAAGATTGGATTTGCCTCACTGAGATCTCCTGCTCTTTCACCTCTCTGAGGTGCCAGACACACTGCAGAGATGTTCTTGCAGTTATGATTCAGAGATATATTCTGAGCTTTCCTGGAATGACCTTCTCTTCTTACGCAGTGAGGAGTTGTGTAAACTAATAAGTTGGCACTCTGTTTCCAAAGTTTATTGTATTTCACTAGTATCATATGTAATGTTTTCTTCAGGAGAGAAAAGCTACAATGCATTTTCACCATGCAGACGGAATCAGTTGTATAGATTCCAGAAAAAATAAGGTAAATAAAGATAAAACTCAACAGAGGTTTTATTTGACAGCAATATGTTTTTTCTTTTACCAGTGGAGGAAGGGTGACAGTAAGTACTGATTGGAAATCAAGAAACACTGAGTACTACTGAGAAAGTAACCATACCCTCATTTGACCAGTGCTGGGCAGTGAGTTCGTCTCTGTTTACGGGAATGAGCACAACACTCCTGCACTGGAGTTTTTTTTTCTTCAGCAGCATTAATGCGGCATTCACCTCCTTAAGTCCTCCCCACCTAAGTGTTATGATTATCTGTGGGAGGCATGGGCAGGTGAGGATAATAGGAAGAGGTTAAGAGGACGTGAATTTACAGACTTACTGTGCAGTTTTGACGTCCGACCTCTCTTTCTCAGCAGATTACTCATTTTGCAGCTGGTTGTAGGTTTCGCTGTATGTACTCAGCTGGACCCAACTACACCCCTGTTTTCCTTTCCCTTCATCCAATTTACAACTTGGGCTGGCAGCTACAAATGCAGGTGTCTCAAAAAAGGAAGAGTGTGATGTTTGAAGCAGTTCTGTATCACCCAACTACTGCTGTGGTTACAGAGCTGTGGTTTCACTCTTTAACCATTGTTCCATATGCTGCTCAAAAGGTCCTACACTCTCTGACATTCTTTGAATGCACCCAATTAACTTCTGACAATTCCTACCTAGAAAGTTAGATTTTTCCACATTAACAAAAATGTTACAATGTTGGTGTAAATGGACAGGTCAAGAAAATGCAAGACTTGAACATGTAACATTTGGTTTCATGTGTGAAACTGGAGTTTTGCACACATTATTTTATAACCTTACACTGACTGTAACCATGAGCCTGTGTGTATTATTGTTTTTACAACAAAGGTACACCTGCCACTAGTACCCTTTGATAGGGTCATATTCCTTTTGTCCATGACAAAAAAAAGTGTGAAAAGAATATTTAGGCTGTTTGTGTCATATCACACAAGAGAGCATAAAATGTATTTGTACATACCTGCTACTTGTAGTGTTAAATGTTTCACTTTCCAAGGAAAATAGTTCAAATTAACAATTACATGTTCCGTTGTACTTTGGGAAAGAAACGCAAAAAATAAATGAAATGTCAAGTTGACCACGTTGTGACACGTGCTTGTCTGCAGTCCCATTCCCCTGCTCTTCACAGAGCTGGCCAGTAAAGGCGAAAAGGATATAGGTAAGTTCTTCTCTGCTGAGAAAGGGGATTTCTTGCTCACATTAAATGGTGTTTGAGTTGACTGCTGACGATCACATCAAAGTGACTTTGCATTTGCCAAAGCAATAAAGATCCCACTTCACTAAGTTGTCTGGTTTTGGTGTGTTTACATTAGAACATTAAGTATTTTAATTTAATGCTGAGGCACATCAGGAAAAAAAGATGATACTCAAAGGAGGCTCTTAATTTGTGATGATGTTCCAGCAACTGTCCCTCAAGATTATTTTGCTTTGTGCAGTGGGGAGGTATTTAGAGAGGTTAAGCTTCTCTGCCCCTTTAACTTGAATTATCCTCCAGTAACTGTGTCATTTGATAAAGGATTACTCTGTTTCTTTGTTGTGTTGTTGCTCAGAAAAGATCTTTCAAAAACAAAATACATCAAATGGCCTATATACAAAAGTGATTCAATGATATGTTCAGACAAAAGCACTGTATGCTGCCTCTCTGGACTCAGTTGACACTAGATTACTAAACTTATCTTAACTCACTCATCTCTTTAACAAAGACCAAAACTCCCTGACACATGATCAAAGAACATGTTCATCTTAAGATCCCTTTTTTCTCCCTGTCTTTCAGACTTCAAAGAAGTCAAGCATCCTAGAAAAAATGAAAAAAACACTGTGTGTCTGCTCCCAGCAGCAAACGGAATGGTAAAACCTGGCAGCAAACATGAACACAACTAATAATACCTCTGCTGGGTTGTCAGACTGCGTGCTTGTAGTCTGCTATTTTTTTCTCTTGTTCTCTCTTCCTGTCTGTCTTTCTATTTCCCTTTCTCTCTCTTCTGCCAGGGCTGTGTATTTTCTAAGGTGACTGCATGGTGAGTCAGCTTGGACTTTCCAGCCCCTCTTCTGATCTCTCTGGAACTCACCTCACAATGCCTTTCCTGGTATCTACTGCAAACACACACATACCCAGTCCCCAACAATCAGTCCTTTCTCCCCTTTCTGTGAGAGACTAAAATTCACACAGGTATTTAACATTTCAGCTTCTCTTCTGTATTCAAGATTTGCCTTCTTTTTCCGGGGGTGCTAACACAGCTATAGGCCAAAGACCACTGAAATCCCCCCAGGAGGATTAGGGTGCCTCCCGGACAACCTCATGTCACAGAGAAGTGTGAAACTGATCTTTCACCTTTCCCCTCTTGTGTGTCAGTTTCTGTCATAGAGCTCTGGGTTTAGAGTGGACAGGTTGAGGGTATTGTTGTCTGAGTGTGAGAGAGTGCTGGTGCAGCGTCCAGTCTCATACCCTAACCTGAACCCCATCTGAGAAATACTGAGTGTTTCTTTGACATGGCTGGGTAAACAAACCACCATGTACCTGAGCTGCAAAAACTTAGCTCTTGAGGTTAAGGAGATAGTGTTCAAACCTCTTGATGGAGTAACTTGCATTTTGCATGCCTGTGTGTACTGTGGTGCACAAGTGCTAGAAACAAATGCACAAGCAAATTAAAAAAGAAGAAGCATGGATGTGCTAAATTTAATTTCCTTCTCATCGTCATGCACAAATGGTATTGATGTTTTAGCAAACTTTTGTTAGGATTTTATTGCATTTACACAACTGCTGCAACTGCTTTTTCTTAATTTGCAGATAGTATTTTCTGCCAATGTACAGACGCTCCTTGAACTATAGATGTGATTTTTCAAATATGTTGTGTATCTGTGTCCATATGTTTAGCAAACCAGCACAAGCACACACATTATGCCAAGTGTTCAAGGTGGTGAAGCCAGAAATGCAAGTGAATTGGTGATTGTCATCTCTATTTTGTCTCCTCTCTATTCAGTAGTGGCCTTAATCTTATTCTGTATTTAAATAGTGTATATAAACCCAATTTGTAGAAGAGGGTTCAGTATATGTATAGCTGCATATGCTATTCATTGTTTGCACCAAATGTTCATCAACATAAGCCATGACGTGTCTTTATTGCAGGAGTTATGAGTTTTATTACAAGATTTAGCATTAGGTTACAAATATTTATCAACAGCTAATAAGATGCCAGGTACAATTTAGAACCATCTAGTTATTTGAGGGATGTAAAAATAAACTTGCAGACCTCTCAAGATTAGAGGGGTGTAAAGGGTATACACTAATACATAACAGCAACTTTCCCTAACACTGGTAGGTATTTTAAAAATTAGCCTGATAAAGGCCCAGTGCAGAAGATAAAGCATATACATATTGTATTTGTGAGTGTGTCTTAGCAATTTCATGACCGTATTGTCAACATGTCAAAGTATTTCTGAACATGCTTCTCCACCATGAGGTCATGATTTGTGCTCACAGAAAGTTAGAAAGTTGCATCATGCTGAATAGATCAGCTAAGTCAGTAAACAACCATGTACCCAAAGATTTGATTGTAGACTGATGGCTACACAGACAGACTGGTGTGGAGGAACGACAGGTTCTCTCTCCAACTACAATTACCCAATCTGATGCTGTACATACAAAGCATGTGATCATTGTCTGGTTAATCAGGGCATTAGGAGTTGCAGACATCTAGACTGATGATGGGTCAGCAGCGTAAGGTTCGACAGGTATGTGCAGGTAAGATAAATAGTGAGGCAACCAGATTCTTATCAGTCATGCGGCAATGTGTTTAGACAGAGGAGCAAAGTGACAAAGACAAGTCCTTTCTGTTTGTGTTTACACACATGTCCAACTCCACGTCCATATGTGCATGTACAGGTGAATCTTTTATTTGACATGAACAGATGTGTATGTGTGTATATGGTTACTATGGTGTACAAATGATGTAACACACATATATTTTTGCTGTATTTTTCCTTCCAGTCTGGCACCTGGGTCAGATGCCAATCTGCAGAATGTAGTGAAAACCACATTGCAGAAAAACGACACCAGGTGCCCAAGTTCCTGTTTATGAGCATTGCAACCAGCTGACAAGATTACTTTTTGTTAATTGTAATTCTGTGATAAATAAGTCCCACACAGTTCTCTTCAGTGAGTGCTTTTCAGCAGTAACCCCAAATAATTTACATCTGTCAAAGCCTAATATTTGAACGATTATGAGCCATTTAGTTATTAAATATCAGTCAAGTTCCTGTTTCAATTTTAAGTTGTGATTCCTTAAATCAAGAGTGCCTACTGTCACCTGACAGTAATAGTTTGCTCAACAGAACTGGATTACGTAATGGTATAATTTTAAGTAGTTTAATCATGCAACCCCAGAACATAGTCATTCACACAAAAAAGTTTAAATTCGGGTGCAGGTAAAGAACTAAAAGTGTGCCAACATATTATTTCCTGTAGTTGCTAATTTAGCAAAGTTTCATGCTTTTAAAGAAACTGAGTAAATACAACTACAAAAAAACCCATTAACAAATGCTGTGTCCTGTTTGCTTTATGATTACCTTCTGAATAGTTTCCGTTTATATGTGCCAAATACAGAGAAGCCCCGCACAGCTTCCTGAAAACCGAGGGTGGAATTAGCATCTACTTACTCATGTGTTTTCTGGGGATTACCTGCAGTGCATGGTAACAAAATAATTGGACCCATCAACCCCGAATATTGCTTTTCTTAAGATACAGACTTTTATAACAGAATTCACAATAAACTGTCAACTGATCCAGTATATCCAACTCAAACAAGCTTAGGTCTGGGTATCAAGAGAATTTTTTTTTTATTATTATCATATCATAGTGAGTAGTATGCAGTACATTTCATACTATATGTTAGTGGCATACAATATAACTTTCACAATGTACAATTTACATTCAGGTTAACAAGTGGCTAAATGAGACCACATATGTTGGGAAAAATACTCAACAACGTCATTCCGGAGATAGAGACCCATCTACTCATTAAACCACATTTACAGATTTGGTAAGTGAATACTCAATCACGAGCTAAATCAGGTCACGAAGATGAAAAAGGTGTTTACTCAGTAGTGTAAACACCTTTGAGGGAACCAAAGAGAGGCTAACATCTTCGTTGGCCTACAAAAATACAGCACACTATAAAATATAACACACTATAAACACTGGCTTGGGTGTGACAGCTGACTGGCTCCCTGCTTGAACGAAGTATCTGCTCAGACATCCTATGCAGTTGCTGCTGTTAATTCACATTCACATGCATTGTTATCCTGATTTCTCTACCCATGTGGAATCAAATGCCCACGTGTAACATATTTTCAGTATTTGAAAAGTAACATTCTTCCCTTTTTGCCTTTCCTTCCAAAGTTATGCTTGGAGACGACTTTTTCATTGCCACTAATAACAAATGTGATATAAACAAAGAGCAGACAAGCCTCCATAATTGAATCAATCATCATACTCCTTTCTAGGGCATCACTCACCCTAACGAGAGTCGTCACTCGAGATCAGATTGACATGTTGCCCTAGCAACAAGGGTCAGTGGGTGCATGTTGAACATGTAAGATGGGAGGAGGAGGAAATGCGTGTGTGTGTGGGGGGGGGAGACTTTGTCTCTGTCTTTGTCTCTGTCTTGCATTAGCATTTGTTGAAACTTTGCACAGTTCGTTCTGAAGGTCAATAGTGCATTGGAGATGTCTACCAATGTATTTGCTATATGAGGTGTATTTTCTCTTGAGTTAGACTTTGCATCATTTATCCCTTTTCCTTACAGAATTTCCATCACATGGATTTTGAAAACATATGACTTAGTGCTCTTTGAGGCTTTTAACCTTCAGGTCTGTGTGTTTTTCATGATGGTTCTAGATAAAATCCGGGTCACACCAGAATGGGGCTTAGGATTCACAGATTTGTATATGTGCCTGTAGCCCTTTTGCTGTGTAAATATCATGTTGATGTGAAGCTCTGCGTGACTCCTCTATGTCAACAGTGTCCAGTCTAGAAATGACATTCTGTTTTAATAAATCAACATGGATGAAAACAGGGCTATAAACGGCTCTTTAGGCAGTGAAAGTTTGTCTGCCTCCCTCCTTATCAGTCCACCTAGAATGCTCTTTTTATTTGCAGAGACATTTGGCTGAAGTGTGCCTCTCTTTATGTCTTGGCAAAAATCCACACCCATCTATTTGAAAAGCTCTATTTCCTTTTGCACACACACTGCAGAAATCTATTCTTCACCACAGCCCTGTATTGTATTTTTGAAAGCGCCTGGCTCAGATATCTTATAGGCAAGAGTAACAGCTGTTGCTGAGCCACCATAACTGGCCCCCACTCAACAACCAGTGGGGACCAAAAACTCTCCATGTCTGTTGCCGTGTCTATTCCACTGTCTAGCACTTTGAGTGGCTGTCACTGGCTACTTTCACTGTCTCTGTTTTTTTTTCCCAGTTTATGTATCACATAATGAACTTTCTGTCGCTGCTCCATCTTCGCCACAGCAAGTTTACATGTAAGTAAAATTTTTTGTTTATTTTGTGGGTAAAACAGCAAAAAAAAAGGTAAAGACTATAAAAAATCAAATGACACTGGGAGGAACAAAGGAGGTGAAAGACCCTCTCCACTATTCATTCAGGCCACAAACTGGGCAACAATTCCTCTTGCCACACACACACATACAGTAGACATATGCACTCCCAACCCCACCCCAGCCACCCTCTAATCTGCACTGTTCCACCCTGAGGGCCTGAAGCTGGGGCAGCTGCTACTGATGGAGTCAGAGAGCCAGCTGTCCTCACACACTATAGACACTCACCCACACACACTCCCCTCCACTTATTAATTGGGACAATGGAGCCTGGGTGGGGTGTGTGCGGCTCATGATCGTGGAGTGTGCCATGGTCATGGGGAGGGGGGGGCTTCACAGTCAGTAAAGTGGTTTTTATGTCCGCTTTGTGTCTCAGCAACAGTTGGCAGCACGTGTGTCAATGACACAGCTCTCAGCATTGTTGTCCATGAAGTCAGAAGGTTCACTGTGACCCTGGACAAAGACACTGACATATTTACAGAAACTTGTTTCAGGAGCATGTGGACATAGACAGAAATGAAGTACACTGTACCTACTTGTGTTTTAAAACAGCATGGCTCCATCTTTCCCTATATATGTTTTAAAACAAAGGTAGGGAAAGACGGAGCCATGCTGCTTGCTCCACTGATTTCTATGATTTCATCATATTGCAACATCTGCAAACCTGTTTCTGTTTTCAGTGTTTCAGTATCCTTGAAAAAATCATGGGAGGATTTGTTCTGTAACACACCGTCTTAAGTCTATTAATAGCTATCAAGTTAGGATCACAAAATAAAGGCATTAGTGTGTTTAACTATAAAGGAAAGGTTACTAAGAGAGCTTCAAAAACAAAACACTAAAATGGATTCAATCTCCACGCTCTGACCGTTTTTTTCTATCTCTAACTGCTTCAGTTTCTGGGTTCAGCTGCTATTGGTTAGCCTTCTCTCTGCAAACATGATTGGTTCAGCTCCTGATTGCATTCATCCTCAGCCATCTGATTGGTGCAGTATCACCGAGTATTAGCACTGATTCGCCCTTGCTGATGTGTTCACCAGCACCAGTGTTTTTGTAAATATTGCAGCTGCTTTGGAGACAAGGTGAAAACAAATGTGTTTTGTATGACGGCTGATTTGCTTTGGCATATGCATGAGGTGGGTTAGGTGTGTAGTTAGCAACTAAAATGCCATATGGCTGATGACACATATCCACATGCTTGTTCTCAGACACACACACACATGCACACCTGACGGCTGCTTCACACCTGCTGCACTGTCTGTGGCTGAGTAAGATCCAGATCAAACGAAGCCCTCAGGGAGTGTGGCATGTGAGTGCATTTACGTGAGTTTGCATGTGTGTGTTTGAAGAGACACTCACTCTTTCTCCATCTATGCCAACAAAGAGGACATTATTTATTTGAATGAGACGATGCATGTCTGGCTTTGCTAAGATAGAGACATAGAGGAGCTAAAAGGACACAGTATGGCCAAATGCTTTGTGCTGCAGACTGCACACACACTAGTTACAGTATAAACACATATGGTTCACTTGAAAGAAAGAAAGAAAGAAAGAAAGAAAGAAAGGAAGAAAGGAAGAAAGAAAGAAAGAAAGAAAGAAAGAAACATAGAAAGAAAGAAAGAAAGAAAGAAAGAAAGACAGTCAGATCTTACTGTCAGATAAAACCAGTGACCTTTATTATTATGTCATTATTAAGGCTGGAGATACCATTTAGTTTGCCATAGGAATTGAAGTTCCCTTATGCACACATACAAACCCACCCACTAACCTACAATCAAACTATGTCATACTGTTCACATCAACACTGGATGCTCAAAGGCTGGCTTCTTTCGGTTCGCCCACAAAGACAGCAAAGTCCGTCTTTGTCACTTTGCAATTCAGACGTCAGTAAGAGTTTGCGTTGTTCTGGGGCTGTGGATAAAGCTTGCCCACAAAGAGCCCATGTGTAAATACAGTATATATCTGCATACTAGTGACCACCCGCACACACAGTGTACACGGCACAAGATGCTATAGGAGAAGCGATTATTTAATAAATACTAATGGCAGATGAACAACTTCCTAATTCCTACATACAGTAAATGCAGTGATGCATGCAAAAGGAAGGCACATATTTATTTATGAATTTATTTATGCAAATTGACAAGCCTACACATTTTCTTTGAGTCAAAAACTTGACATGAGATCTTTTGTCTGCGGTCTCTGTCCATGTCTGGGTGCATACATGCGTGCCAGTGTTTGTTTCAAGCAGGAACAAATTGATTCAGTGTTAGTGTACACTAGTTGCTGGGTAGACTTGAGTCTGCAGGATACTGTGTGCTGGGTTGGCTAGTTCTTTTCTTTGTTTCCCAAACTGTCTGGTACTATCCAGTCAGACTGGGACAAAGTAGCCACTTGGGAGAGGGGTTAAGAAATGTTTTCTATATTAAAAGATTAACAGCTGTCCATACTGTTATAGGTGAATGATCTTTAATTTAATACATCTTTGTTTTCCAGTGATTTAACAAACACGTGCTTTGTGAATTGTCCATGCACAAAAAGAAAAATGTGGATTACTGATTAGAATATCTCGCTCACACCCTAAAGGCATATTCAGCTGAAGAGGTCAGGGAATTAAGAGAGAAGTAACTGGGAGATGATAATGGACCCCTGTTTTTAGAAAATAAACAGTAAAAGACCCACATACAGCTGTTCTGTGCACACACAAGAAGCTCCTGTTTACTTGCTGCAGCTGCATCCTGTGTGGCAGGTAACACATGGCTCCTCCTGCAAAACACACTTACAGTCTTTGCAACCCTTCTGCAAATGTGACAACACATCACAGTTACTGTTAAGCAGTTACAGTTTTTTACTCATGTCTGCCTTTGTATTATTAATGAAATAAAATAATTTGTGCAAATACTGTCTATAGTGCATTTTAAATTCAAATGCACCACAATATCCATATAAAACATGCGATAACCTTGTGGCAGTCACATTCTATTCCCAGCTATTCTATTTGCCACACATGTCTTGACTATATTTTTGTTCTAGCATATCTGAATTTGCTATAGTAAATGCTGCTATAGGCTTAGACTGCTGGGGGACCCACGCCCCGATGCACTGAGCCACTTTCCTCCTCTCGTCCCTCTCTCCTCACCTCTCACCACACAATTATGTGTCACGTTGAATGACATTAACTTTGTGTCTCCGTTCTCCCGTAGTTGTTCTTCTCTCTCTCTGTCTCCCTCTCTGTCCCTGTCCCCGGCTTTGGAGCTGTGTGTCTTCCAGTGCGCAGCTACTCCTACTAACCTGACCAACGTTTAGTTGTTGCTTCTGTTGCTCTTTTCATTTCTCTTTACACTTTACACTCACCACAACCGTTCATGCAGATGGCCCCCTACCTTGAGCCTGGTTCTGCTGGAGGTTTCTTCCGTTAAAGGGAGTTTTTCCTCCCCACTGTTGCCCATGGCTTGCTTAAGGGGGATTTGTTGGGTTTTCTCTAAATGTCTTGACTTTATTATGTAAAGTCCCTTGAGATGAATTTGTTGTGAGTTGTGAATTACCCTGTTTGTGAACAAGGACACAAACAAACACTGTACTTTCAGTGTGCAGTTGTTCATTTGAAAACTCACACAGCCTTTATACGTACAACCCTGAAATCCAGAAATTAAAATGATTTTTAAATGCCATTACAACAACATAATAAAGAGCAGTATGAAAGAGTGTATGCAACATACACAGACACGAGCACGCACATACACTCTTCATAACCCTTCATTGACAGATTAAACTGTTAATTTGCCTATTGTGTTTTCTTCCTCAAGTGAGATGATTAAAAAATCTCCCTGTCAACGTGCTGCCAGATAGATACCACTGTTTGATTAATTTACGCACGCAAACACATCTCTGCTCTCTCATTGGCTACATTAGGAGTCTTGTTTCCAAAGCAACATTGGAACGCCGGATGTATGGCACCGCCCCTTTCAGGAAGGAACTGCATGTAAACAAACCTGCAGCATTGTGTGCTCTGTCAGACTGTGGTAAACAGCGCGTGACTGTGTGTGCACACAGTGAGAGACTGACCTCTAGGATTACATGTTATTCTGTTGCTTCAAAGGTCTGGGCATGTTGTTTGTGAGTAACTTTATGAAGTGGAAGCATCTAATCTGAGCTAACATTTGCATATAGTAAAAACACACAGAAATGCAGACGATAAAATGTGTGTTGTTGGGTAAAAGGTGTGCGCTATGTCAACAACATTCTTACGCCAGTGTGGAAAAGCAGGTGCAGATGCATCATGCACAACAGTGTCAATGACTTATCCTCCAGCGTCACATCTTTTCTCTACCCATGTCATTTTATGGGATGTCCAGCCTTTTGTGCTAATATGTGTTTTTACCTCTGCAGCCCAGATAGTGCAATGTAGCCTTTCCTCTGCAGGCCACCAACTAAAGGTAACCAAAGTTCATGAGATTTAGAACTTAGTTAGTAGTAGACATTTTTCTATATGGTCCCACTGATTGGATTATGCAGTCCTCTTTTCTTTGTGAAAACATAAGAAGGACAAATAACAAGGTTATTAAAGAACATAACAGCAGATAAACACATTCACAACAGTGATCAAAATACCCACACACCGAGACACCTATCCTGTTGAGCAAGACCCCCACAGAACCAATCAGATTTCTGTTACCAACAGCAACAACTTGTGTTTATGCCTGCCTCTAGCTAATCCAGCAATCTGATTGGCTGGTATGCAGGCCTTGGAGCACAGCCCCCCTCTGCTTTTCTCCCTCTGCCTGCCCCTCCATCCCTACAGATTAAGTAACACTGGCAAAACAAAAAGAGCTTATTTTTGTTTTTTCATTAATGACAGTGCAGCCACACAAACACAGTGCATGTTAAGATGTAAAGGTATCTATATCCTTAATGTGGAGAAGTGTAGAGCTGCAAAGACAGCAAGAAGCGGGAGAGGAGGTAGGATATATATGGAACCACTGTTGCCATGCACCCTCAGTGTGTTTCTAGGTTAAGGATGGTATGTTACTATGAAAAAAAATCCAAGTGCAAGGAAGAGGGGCAGTTGCATCACTCTCTTGAAAAGTCTTTGAAAAACACTCCTCTCTCCCTTTGTACCCTCTGCAAAATTCTAATTGCTCTTTTAAATCATCCTTGGGGATAAATTCCAAATTGAAATTCTGCATTTGTAGCATCTAAACTTTAAAATGTTCACTTATGCATGAAAGAAACTTCAACTTAAACTCTTATCAGTGTTTTTGTTTTTGATTCCAGCTCAGTCTTTTTATAAATCAATCATGCACCATTGTTACTCTTTGCTGCAACCAGTTTGTTTTCATGACTGCGAGTGTTCAGAGGCTGTTGTTAGAGTAGAGGCTCAATTAGATAAGATATGTTGTCAGATCTGTACTCATTTACCACGTCAAGGAACATGTCTGAAGCTCCTAAGAAAACATGTGAGTCCCACATGTGTATAGGAAAGCTGAAAAATATTTATTTAACCCTTTCACTTTTTCATTACATGTTTTTCTCACTACGTATTTGTTTGTGGTGTTCATAATCCCCCATTACACACAGACACACACACAGGCACACAGACTGTTTCAAAGAAAGTCAACTTGTTTGTGCATGAGCAGGAGGCTGTCGTTATGACCTGCTGCATCATCATTCCCCTAATAACCCTGACCTCTAATCGAGTGACGACTCGGAACAGCCAAACACGGTCTTAGACAGGGGATGTACTCTGCCCTTTTTCCTCCTTGCTCTATATGCTCTATCTCTTATGTTTTGCTAATGTGCTGCCGTCTTTTTCACCCTTTCTTCCTGCGCAATCTCCTTGGATGATCAACTTGTTTCAAGGTTTCTAATTAGCATCTGCAATGCAGCCTAGCAGTCTTACTGTGTTCTCTCTCTGTCTACCCTGTCTCTATCTCACTCACCCTCTCTCTCACTAAAATGTCATGGTGCCTTGGCACTTTTCCACCAACTGCACCAGCACTGTGACCTTTCTTAGAAGAATGAATAAGTTAGAACATCAAGCTTGTTACATGTATTTCTAGTTTTCTGCATTTTAACCAGTTTGTTTCGTGCTTGCACAGAAATACAATGTGACATACATATATATAATATATATACATATAATTATTACTACATTGATACTTTTTTTAATATATCACTGCATGCCCCATCATTGCTTTTATATTGAATTACAAAATAAAATATATGTACCTATTGGTAAGAATGAATGTTACTATTTAAGATACTTACACATCACAATAATGGAATTTGGAATCTTTGTAATGTTGTTTATCTCTTTCTTTTTCTATCTACCCTTGAGTTACCCGGTCATCCTGTCTGCACTCTCTGTCTGGATGACATAGAAAAGACTTTATCGTCAGATGAGCAAAGTGCCTGCAATGTCCCCACATTTTATTTGAATGTCTGTACTGTATGTTCATCTATATCTGTGCAGACAGCAGCGTTCATCACTCCTTCTTCAGCCTGTGCATGTATGACTTCTGGCCTCCTCCTCTACTCACAGGTTGCAGGCTATGAAATGGGGATTCTTGGCATGGCTTTGAGTACATGTGCTTCTGTAAGGATAAGCTTAGCTATGTCAGTAATGTTAGCCCTGCTGGGGTCACAGGCTGCTCCCCATATTTGGCCAATCACTTAGCATTGCCCCACCTCAGTGAGTCTGGCAGTTACAGCCAACCAGTATGAATAGAAGGCAAAGGCAGAAGGGGGATAAATTAAATGCATTCTTGAATTCATTGAATACTATTTTCCTTAGCAAATGATATTTTGCACTCTTTGTTTGAAAGTATTGGACACTACATTAAGCGTGTTCTAGCTGAACTATCTACTCAGCACTTTGGGTTAGGGTTCATCTGAATTTAGTGTTCTAGAGCAAAGCCAGGGTTACAATAAGTTTCTGAGACAGTCTGTGCTGCTTATCTTATTTCCGCTTCTGTAAAGAGGCAAGCCCAAAGCCCCTGCCTCATTTTATCAATGCAATTGACATCATATCACTCCTGGTGGACGAATGGGTTACTTGTTTTTCCATGTCAGAATGTTTCTTGTTTTGCCATGTTTGATGGCATTGCATTCACTTTATGTGAAATACAACAAGGTGGGATCAAACCAAAAATCTGGCACCAGGATCTTGTGATCTACGTTTAGCTGTTGCAGATTACATAAACTCTGTGACCAGAGGCTTGTGACAAAAAGGCAATGAGGGCACACATACAGTAAAATCTTGTTTATGTTTTTTGTTTATCTCTATTACATAGAAATTGCAATCAGCAATCCTACATTTCATCCAGTAGATCCATTTAGTTGGTACTGAACAAACACCCTGATGCAATCCCAGAGCAATTTTTGCAGACATACCAATTTGAAAACAAACACTGAAATTACTATATCCTTCACACATAGTGGAAGGAATTTCTTCCAAAATTGTAATAATTTTCACTAATCAGCTGATATATAAAAAATAATTGGCTGGCTTTGATTTCACATTAACAGCAATTAAATATGTGACATGACCTCATCTGAAATGACCTGCTATCTCTGTCACTCTACCCTCCTCCCAAGGGACAGTGGATCTTTAAAGTGTAGGTCAGGTGTGTATGAGTTCATGTTTGTGTGCATGTGGTAACCTGGCCACCCTCCCCTTGGCTCTAACACAGGTGTTTTACTCAATTTGATTATAGGCTACACAGAAAGACAACCACAATCATTACTGCTGAACACAGAGGTTTGGATCATGTGATCATCCCTCTCAGTGTGGTGCGGTCACCCCAGATGCCCAGATCTATGTGTGTGTGTGTGTGTGTGTGTGAGAGAGAGAGAAAGAGAGTGCATATGTATGCTTCAACATTTACAGCTACCTCAGCTTTACCACAACCACAAAACTCAAAAACCACCCATGTCAGGTCATACTGACAGACTGATAGTGACTCTTCACAAACAGCAGCCTCAGAGTGTGAACACATTTGTTGTACTGGAATCACCCAGGCCACGGTAGCGATGAGAAATTCCCTGCACAGTGAATCTAAGACCTTATAAAAGTTGCAGATTTTGCTAGCTCACCACCAAGCCTTTGAGGCGTTATCTTACCGTAAGCTGAGCAACAGCAGAGGCAGCTATGCCCATCTTTTTTACTCCAAGGACTAGCTCAGATTAGAGACACCCATCACTGGACATCCATCCATTTATCTCTCAATGCAGCTTGCCAGAGCCAGCTGGGCTATGAGCTCATGGTACCAATGTGGCCAAACAGGAGAGAAAAACTCAGAGCTCATTGGGGTGAGAGGGCACGCTGCCTGCCAGTTCATCGCGTAATCTCATCTTGCTGTGGTTACTGTAAGTGAGACAGCGAAGGGAATGAGAAGAAAGGACCGCAGTTCCCAGTTAAAGTAATGGCTCTGGGAAGGGCAGAGTTTCACTCTTCCTAACTCCCTCTGTAGCGTTTAGCATTTACAGTTAAACCACAAGTCTGGGAATATTTGGGTATATATGAAAACATATACGGTAAAATTTCAACGGGGTTCAAATGGACAGACATGCATTATTTATGATTGTATTACCACAGGAAAAATAATCACAACATAAATTGCTATTGTATCAGCGTCTTTTTCTTTCCTGTTTTGACAGAGAACAATCAAAAGGGATTGTTACTGATATCCATACGATAGATGGATACTTATATCCAATATCAGTTTTATAATTGCGGTCCAATGTTTTGTTGTTACTCCTACTAACCTGCCCAACGTTTAGTTGTTGCTTCTGTTGCTCTTTTCTTTTCTCTCTCCACTTTCCACTCACCACAACTGAACAAGGCAGATGGCCGCCCACACTGAGCCTGGTTCTGCTGGAGGTTTCTTCCGTTAAAGGGAGTTTTTCTTCTTTCCTTAATAAAGTTGAATTGAAGAAATGACCTGTACAGCTTAGAGATCACACTGCAGAAAAGGTTTAAAACAACTAATAATTAGCGTACAGTTTGAATAATAAATCAAAGCAAAGCTAGAATATTTGTTTTATCTTTTGTCCTCTATTATACCCGTCTGACATTGTGACAGTGTTTTGAAAGCTATTATAAAATGGTGGAAAGTCTGTGTATGACTTTGTCTCATAACAGCTGTATAATGATTTTATTAATTAAGTTTTGAGGTGGTAAAAATTGGAATATGTGTAATATTAATCCTTTAACTTTAAACATCTAAGTTCATTTTGTGCCTGTAGTAGCAAATCTGTTAGATCTCAACAAACTGTTTTGTCTGAGGTTATAACCCATGTGAAATAGAAAAAAACTTGTTACAAGCACAAACAGACTGAAGAGCACTGGGGTAAGCAACTTTATGATATTTGCCACCTTTCTATCCCACAGTTGAAAACATCAGTGTTTGTAAGTGAGAGCACATGTGTCTGGTCCTGCTCCCTCATTTTCTTTCTATCATACTGCTAGATCTCTGGCTTAGACAGTCATGCTGCCTCAACAGTCTGTGCTGTTGCTCCAGGCGTTGGCACCACAGCCAACAAAGGGAGATGCTGTTTGTTAACTTTGCACAACTAGCAGCAACAGGGAAAATGAGTCTTTCTCAGTACATCCTTTATAGTTGTTTTTTGTTGTTGTTGTTCTCTAGTGGCCCATATCCAATTATCCATCCATTATCATAACAGCTTATCCTGCTCAGAGTGACAGGGGTTGTTGCCAATCCCAGCTATCATTGGGCGAGAGTTGGGACAGGAAAGTATCATGTTCCTGGACAAGCCCGGACAGGTTGCCAGAGACCCTGGACAGGCTGCAAGTCTATCTCAGAGCCAATACAAAGACAGTTAATTTAGAGTCACCAATTAATCTAACATGCATCTCTTTGGACTGTGGGTGGCAACCACAATACCTAACCTACGCACACATGCAAAGGCCACACAGAAAGGCTGCAGCTAGCATGTAGATACAAACCAGGGACGTTCTAGCTGTGAGTGGACCCCACCGAACCACTGGTCCATATTCACCTGGAACTAAAAGGAACATGATGTCTTTCAATCTTGCAAAGAACTTGTATGAGGTGCTTCTATGGACATAACACTGAAGATGACAGAGGCTTTGAGAAGCTTTTGAAAACCTATTAAATTAAATTTGTTTCTCTCTTCGGGACTTTGTTTACATTGAGTATTTTAATTAGACTCTCTATCCTGTTGTGATGTTGTGTTTTAACTTTACCCACACAGCGACTTCATATCTGATTATCACTGATTCCTAATCTAGCCACAGTTTTGACAGTGCATTGAAGACTTCTTTGCCAGCATTTATAATAATTTGTTACTTAAATGTAAATGTAAATGTTTGTCTCCCATACGTCAACCAGTGGACAAGTCCTACGGAAAGTCCCTTTTATAGCATCTCTACAAGTTTTGATTTTTTGTGATTCTTCTACTTCCTCTATTCTTAGAACACAGAGAAATTACCTGATATCTGTCTGTGCAGAAATGGACTGTCACCCTTCTGTGTGTGTCCATGTGTAGATATAGTTGCGTGCAAGCATGAGTGCAAATACATGTGTATCATGTCTGTCCATGCTTGCATGCACCCTTGTGTTATTGCATGCACACAAGCAGAGTATGACCACTGGTTGGCTGGAGACCAAGGTGCTGCCAAGAAAAGCGAGAGGAGTTCCTCTGAAGTCTGTTGTTTCATTGATGTGGGACGCCCTTTTCTGTCATGCTCTTGCTCAAAGCGCACCACAGCACTCACACACTTCCGTTTTCCTGCAGCTCATGGTCTTGCCGACCCTTATTCTCCTTTTGTTCATCTCTAGTTCAACTCAATTTTCTGTGATATGGTCTCACATGCACATATGCTAGAATACAAATGTCTAACATTTCATTGTTTTCCTCACGTGTGTTGCCTAATGCTTTGCATAAATTTTGTAGGGAATAGCATGATTTCTTTCTAAGAAGTTTCATTATTGAAAATGAACATTTGTGCAATCCTGTTGGTTTTAAAAGGGTGAATCTCTGATACATACAGTTTAATGCTGCCTCATATTTCCACTTGGATGTATAGAACTACAACTAAGCAAACTGCCAACTCATACACAGACTTTCCTACTCCCAGCTGCCAGTATACAGAAACCCTCTTCACCAACCCCTTACCTCAGCCTCAATTCAGGCTCCAAAGATTGTGCAAGTTGTCATGTAAAACCACTGATCTACAATCAGTGAAAGGTTCGTGAAGGAAAGAGTATGTTACAATTTTCAGTATCTTGTAACTGCTGACTTACACCCCCTGCCCCCCCCCCAGTCTCTCTGTAAGACAATCGTTTCATCTTTACTTTCCGCCTACCACCCACATGTGATGTCATACAACTCTTCCTGCTACTTCACTGTCTGTGTGAGCTGCTGTAAACTTCCCACACTCTGCAGCCTCTTAGCTAACCTTAGGTTTGAGAGTACCTGTGGCATTTGAAGCTTAAAGCAAGTGAAAAGTAACATGTCTGACAAAACAGAACAAGTTTGATTTCTAATGTTTATTCACAAAACATTTAAAATAAGTACAACTAAAATTGATATTGCATTCTTTGTCTGCATATTTGAAAGTAAATATAATTTTCCATAAAAAAGTGTCACAGCTGTGCAGGATTTGCAACCAGAGTCTGTGCTTTTTCCAAGAATATCCTGATAGCTGCACCACTAAAGAAAAAAATAAGTCCAGTTAGCTATTTTCAAATACCCTCTTCAGGACCAGAATCTTCCTTGTTCTCCTCTTTAGTGCATCTTCCACACTTTAAGTCCATGCCTTGCACTGTCTCTTCTCTGTGGCCTCCTCTGCTCAGTTCTCTGGTGCCTGCAATCTAGGGCAGTCACCACTTATCAGCTTTTCTTGCACTTTGCAGTGCAGTCCAGCTCCTTCTAAATGTCCACCAGGCTAGCTACTCCACACACACACCTGATCATTGTCCACACTTGACCTCTGAACTTGAACCCCAAGCTCAGGGTAATCCAGAACCAATGTGTGGACTCAGAATGCACTAGAAGGGTGCACTCCTGCAGGGGGGTTATAGCTACAGCCTTTTAATCCAGAAAAGTGAGGCTATACAGCCTGGCACCCCAGTGAAGCTCAGCTCCTTGACTTTCCTTCCATCATTTTTATCATCGTAAGAAGCATTTTTAGTGGATCGCTACTTCAGCGTTCTGGCAGAGTGATAGTGGGTACCCAGTCGCACACACTGCGGCTCTCTTCACAGAACAGACTCAGCTTGTCCAGAGCAGGGTCTTTCCATGGGTTTGCACTGGGGCTCTAGAATAAAAGGAATTACTTATTTAGAACATGTGCAGCCCATGCATAAATGCACTCATTTGCAACGCGCACAGATGACAGCAGAGGGGAAAATGCATAATTCACTGACTGAGTGGGTGCTGTCTGGAACTTACCGTGACAAGAATGCAGTGCGCGTCCTTGGGCTCGCCGGTCTCCTCTGCACCCACGAGGTCAGCCAGACGCTCGATGTCATTGACGCGCACCACGTTGATGTCGTTGTCGAAGCAGAAAGCCTGGATGAGGGTGAAGTGGATTTGAAGAGCAATGTCACACTCGTACTCCTCATCGGTGGCGAGGACGCAAAACGCCACGCTATCCGGATCACTGAGGGAAAGTCAGTAACGATGGTCAAAAAATCGTCCAGTCTTTCACCCTTAGGCTAAACATGAATAAGACGGTTCTAGGGGAAGGTTTTACAAATTGCAATACTCACACATTCATGACTTTAGCAGACTCGTAAACTCCAACTGTCAAGTAGTCCTGCTTCTTAGCAGCGACCAGCAGCTCCTCCAGGGCTGCGCCTGCACATTGCACCCTTGACAAAAAAAAAGACATATTTAGGACACTGAGCACATTTTGATAAACTAGTATTAACCCATAAGTGAGAAGAAGGTTGGATCCTTGAGTAGAATATTTACCTTTCTGTGTTTTCCATCGTGTTCTCTTGTCCGGTGATCTCCTCCAGAGTCATAGTTATAATCCAACCGCGATCGGGGCTTTGCAGTGAACAGAACGAGGTTGTGTATTTCTCCTGTTAGTCTCTGGTGTTATTCTGAGCTCGGAACAGGCTGTGGGTGGTTTTATAGCAGCGCAGCGTCGTTTCTCGTCAAGGGGCGGTGGTTTCCGCTCTCGCCACCTACCATTGGCTAAGAGCAGCCTAGCTGTTAGGAAAGCAAAAGTCCCCGGGGCAGTTCGGCAGAGCTTGTTGACAACCCCACGTGGGGCAAGATTGCAACCTTTCAAGAAATCCCCCCCACCCACCACCGATTCCTCGCTGCCTTGTCAACATCCAACATCACCAGTGAGTACAAAAACGAAAAGTCCTGTGCTGTTTACGATGGATCTTCACAGTCACTTCAGTACTGAATGATGCTGCTGTGGCTTCTCCCCTGATTAGTGCCGATAACATTAGATCGCAAGCTTGGTGTAAAGTTCACACACATGTTGTGTTATTAGTAGACATGTTTTTATTAGGGTGACTGTATATTGTGTGACTTCATGTGTTGGTCGGGCTATAGTTATTCCACCTTGTTATGTACATCTGCAGCACTGATTAGGCCCATAGGGAACCTGCAGCTATGTCTGTAGGTTATATAATGGTTATGCACAAACATATTTTGACGTGATTGTTATAAAACCAGAAGGCATAACAGACCAATACATTTCAAAACGTTGGCCTACAGGTGACGTGTAACTGAATATGTAGATCAGTCACAGGATAAACTGTCGGGCTTTTGCTGTGTGTGTGAAATGAATGTATTCCATGACATTCCCTCAAACAAGCTTCTAATGACTGGACTTTCCCAGCTCGGGGAATCACTAGCGTGATATTTATAGCCCGTAGGAAGTTTCCCGGAGTCCAGCCTTTCCTAGCTCTTCATAAACATCTCGATGTTCCACCTGCGTTTACGGATCTTTCATATTAAGTAAGCCAGATATGCAAGACCTGACCCGGATAGGACAAGTAGGAGTGACCAAAGCAGCTTGTGGCCGGCACACGCCTGGTTTTGTTCGTCTATTGAAAAGGAAGCTTAATTGGCAGCCTGCTCCCCTGGCGCATGTCGTTCTCCGAGGAGAAAACGTGCTACAATACTCAAGTCCTCCACCTGCCCCTGGTCATTCTTTCTTTCTGTGTGTGTCTGTGTGTGTGTGCTCTTTATTACCCTTCTTTATTTAGTGTCCTGTGGCAGATGCCGGACAGTCCCTCCCAAATAGCGCCATGTGCAGTATCTTATCGATCGTCACTCGTCACATCGGCCACTCTTCTGTCAGATGTGTGTTTTTGCGCAGCAGCTGGCTGCCTTAACTTGTTGTTCTGGAATTAAGAGTATATATGATTAGATCACAAAGCCATATTGAGACATGTTTATGCATATTTTTACTCATAACAGGCTACCACAAAGTATAGACTGGGTTTAATTCCTGGAATATTACTCTCTATTAAAGGTTGTGTTCTTTCTGATGAAGAAGTGAGTCAAATAATAAACAACTCTGACATTTATCTAAATGCAAATTAAGGTGCCCACATAGCGACTGGTTGACCTTTAACCTAATCTACCCCAAGCAGTTTACGGAGCCGATGAACACGGCAAACCCCGCACCGAGCGCCAGTGTGAGAAATATAGGTTAACATCGCCATCTGCTGGCCATTAAGAGGTGTGACCTCCCCTACGACAACCGACGTTGGAACATGTAGAAAGGCCTCCACAACAGTCATCAGTTTTTACAGTCTATTCTGCTATTATTCCTCTGTCCTCTATAGTCATACTATTTTTTTAGCCATGGGGAAATAACGTAAGCAGAAGCAGAAGAATTAAGCAAAGACAAAATTGCAGTCTGAGTTTTAAAGTATAAAATAATTTTAAGAATCTGTCCTATTCCTGGAAAATACTCAAAATGTTCATGTCCTTCCCAAAGATGTAAATTACGTTATTCACATTAACATAAATCTAATGCATCTATGACATGCAAGTATTAGATAAGTTGGTTCTTGTCTGAAATCTGTTGGAATATTGTGGCTTTTAGCTTCTAGGTTTGGACAAACAGCAGTTGAAATGTAAGCAGCATTCATGATAGTGCAGTTATGGAGTTATTCAGATATACAAAAGGTTTATTATTATTATTATACATGCCCAGACATGTCTTATACATAGAACGTTCGAATGTACAGAAGCTACAATCATTTAAGCATATTTACATTTCATTCTTTGACTATTTCAAATGTCAGTGCATTTGTTCAACATGATCAACATTTAAAAATTCATTGATACTTGATTATCACAAAAAGCAGTTCTGCTACATTTAAATTCCATTTACTATCAAACAGTAACTAAAAAAATACACAAAAATAACAAAAATGCCTCACTGACAGAGCAGGTCATTACATGTTTGAGCTTACTGCAACATGGCATATATCATCCCTCTTGATCCATGCACAGAGGTGTTACATATTTCAAACGCAAAAACGTGAGTTTACAGGGGGAATACTGGGGTCTGTATTGGGGTCAGCTTACAATGGCAAAGTCAAGGGTTCAGGAGTTTTTTGTATATTTTACAGCCATTTTTTATTGCTTAACTGTACAATATAAAAACAAAGCATTTCATAATTAAAAGGTGTATGTATATCCTTGGTACAAGGGAAATACTAATAAAAAGCTTTACAATACTTCTAAATGGTCAAATGTCCTGCCATGGCTTCAGCATTATGGTGGTCAAATAACTACTTTGATCAAGCTTTATGGGATGCAAGCAGCCTAGTATTCTTCTATAATGCAATGAAAAGTGCTGACTAGCTTGCAGTACTTACACAGTAATTTATTATGGGAGGGCCCCTTATGAGTAGCACACTTGCTCACTCAAAAATTTGGTGATAAATAGCAATGCAATCAAGTAACACCGTTGGCGCCAACGGTTTGAGAAATTCTCGTTTAATCAGCACCATATTGTTTAATAATGTGAATGCACTCAGCCTCCAGCAATGAAATCAATAAAAGTTTATTATGGCTGTAATGTCCTAGTTTTTTAGGTAGTTCACACTGCTGAAGTACAGAAATCTCTTTAGTCCTGTTTGTCTCACTGGTCAGAGACTACCACAACAAAGTGCAAATAAAGTAACAGTAGTAAACCAAAAGTCTGTTAAGAGTGGGAAAAGTCGGGATAGAGACAAAAAAACTGATGTTTCTTGAAAATTAATGGCATCTCACTTTCCCCTTTCTGTAAAATTAAGCACCTCCCTCTATACTAAAAGTATTAGAGATATGTCTCCCTCTCCTGGTTATAATAATAAACATTACCCTACTACATCTCATCTGAGCGGTGCTGCTTCAATATCACGGAAGGGGGGTTCCGGTCTATCCAGTTTTCCTTGGACCCTGAGACCTCGTAAGCCACAGCATTATCAATGGATCCTTCTTTTAAGGCCCCTATTCCTCCAGCTGGACCCGGCTTTTTCTCTGCAGTCTGTGCAGGACTTAAGAACTCTACAGAGGAATTACTGTTGACACCAGTTTCTGATTCAGGTTGCTCCACCCTCTGGTAGTCAGGGGTGTGGTTCTTCTGGCCACCAGCAAAGATATTTTCCACGTCTTCTGGGGGCAGGGAGTGAATTTCCTCTTCTTTACCGTCACTGTACAAGATGGCATCTGGGATTTCTGCTGGCAGTGAGCGCAAGTGCCGGGAGGGTTCTGCAATTAAAGGAGAAATGGTTGCCAAAGCTGAGTCAACAAAGTCAAAATGTTGAAAAAATAGCAGGTAGAATAAGTAAAACATAAAGCATCGACAAGCATTTAGTTTAGTCTGCAAGTAAACACTGATAACTATCTCGGCGAATAAAAACTGAAACATAACACAACAAAAAGTATTTTTAAATTTTAGACTAACTTACTAGAGGATGGGGTATAAAGTTCCTGATTTTCTGTTCTTCCGCCAAATGGATTGACTGATGGGAAGATGATGAGGCAGAAAGAGAGTAGGAACACCTGAAGGGTAAAACCAAAGACAAAGTGAGGAAAGACACAGCAACATGACAAAAAACCCAACACTTAATATGAGAATCAGTAAATGCAGTCAACAAATTTACCATAACACAGGTGCTGGTGGTGCTGGCCTTCATAGTGGACATTTTTACTATAGTGTGTAGTTTTCTCAGTTGCTCTATCAAAGATCTGTAAAAGAAAACATGCAAAAAAAACGTATACAAATTTAATCTAAACTAGAAAAAGCATTTCCAAAAAGAAAATGCATTGTGAAAGCACTGACAATGACAATGAGTTGACAAGTTTGCAGGTTCAAAGCTGCAAACGTAGAGGCAAACAGAAAAACATTGAACGAATGCACAAGCTGACAAAAAGAAGGAAAGAAAAGAAAACAGTTAAGTCAAAGTTAAGAAAAAAATCAAGACGACATTTATTTTGACAGTGTGTTTCCAGTGTCGGTTCGTAGCTTTAGGAGAAGCATTTACAGTAGAATATGTCAACAGGTTGAAATGCACATTTAAAATGCACATCATGACATATTAATGTAGAAGCTCTTATTGATTTTGATAAAAGCTCTTACATGTTCTGCTTCTGAAGCATTTGGACTTTTTTCTGTAGCTCCAGGTTATGTGCGGTACAGATGGCTACTCTGTGGTAGACAAAAGATTTGACAATCAGTAGACAACGTAATAACTAATCGTTAAACTCAACCATGACGATTAAAGATATTGAAAATAATACAAACACATAAAGCATTGCTAATACACCTAAATCTATGAAAAACAAATACATATTTTATTAGATATTTTGGCTCTATCTTACCTGTTTTCCAGTCCATCCACATACACCTTCTTCTTCTTCCGGCTTTCCTGAGCAGACTGCTTGTTGCGTATCTTCCTCCTGACCCTCTTCAAGGTCCTCTCTTCTGCCTGTTATACAGAAAGGTGGAGGCTTTCATCACAATGTTGTCATGACAGATGATGACGTGTACATAACAGCCTTAAGCTGATGTGCCGCAGAAAGACCAAACAGAAAATTAAGTTTGAAACTGATCTAGCAAAGGAAAAGAAAGCATTCTGACAATGTTTCATATTATTGTAGAGTATTTACAATAAAGTACAACTTAATCAATAATTTGTGTAGTGGAAAGGCTTCCGATTATGTTCTTTATTGCATGAATTCACATATCCTGTAGCTCGTTCTAGACAATGTGCCTTACAATGCTGTTCAGTATTCATGATTAAGAAAAACATCATCAACTCAAATAGATATAACTGCCAAAATTACCTTTGTGAGAGGCATGTGTGTGGGAATGGTTACTCCCTCTTTCGTCAAAAGCCGCTTCTCTTCCTCAGTCAGCACAATCTCTTTAAACTGAAACTGCAGGAAAAAAGTACTTCACTCAAATTGCGTGTTTGCAGCAGTGCTTAAAACTGTACACTGTAACTGTATACACAACACTGTATAATATTAACTGAAAATTTGGGTCTTTGCTAAACTTACTTCAACATGTCTAAGTAAGTGAGAGAAACTAACCTGGTCTGTTTTGTTTGGCTGTGCTGAATCCTCTGTTAAGTCCTCTATGGCCAAAGTGCAGGGCAGCTCACTGGCAATGTCCTCCTCCATTGCTTCTCTCACCAAGTCATCTGTCACAAGCAAAATATACATTAAAATAAACTTGTTGAAATGTTCAAAATTCTTTTTCTGATCTGCTAACAAACTCAAGACTAATCTCCAAATCCTTTTGCTTAAGAAAGGATTTTAGTAGGTAAGTTAAAAAATGGTAAACTAAGCCCAAGATCCCATACATTTAAGAATTTCTGGACTACATATACCCAGATCAATGAAGACATCTGTATCTGGATTCTCTGCTCTCACACTCTGCAGGATATCCATGTCCCTCCCTTCACTCTGCAGCAGAGAGTAGCTGTGATCTGCCTGTACTGTTAAAGCCTCCAGGCTCTCTGTGTGCATCTCTCCACAAGACGAAGCAGGTTGCATGTGCACAGGGCTAAGCTGAGAGTAACTGGGGCTGGGAACAATGTCACTATCACTGCTGTGGGGACTCTGGCATCCCCGAAGATTGTTGTTTCCAACTCCAGTGCTGTCATCAGAAATGCCGCTGTCGCTGCCCAAAGGAGAATGGGAAGGAGAGATATACTCCAAGTTGTCTTTATCGTCTAATAAGCTGGATAAAAAATCTTCAGTATCCACACCTGTCAGCATCTGGGAAACAAACGACTGTTAATCACATGTAAGAAGTCATCTGACAGCAATGCCTTTAGCTGCTCAACAATGTATCCATGTGTATTTTCTCTTTGAGATTTAAAAATGTATATAATTGTATATAATTTTCCCAAACCCTGGTCACTGGTAACTGTACTTACAAGTTACACAGATATGTAGACATTACATTCATCCAATTTTTCATTTGTTTCTGTGAACTACATCTTACTTCTTGTTCAGACAGCCATGACTCAATGAGCCCATTTCCATCAGGAAAGAAAGTTTCAGATCCATCGTCTCCATCATGAAACATCAGTCCCAGCAGGTCTGTCCCATCCAAGTCTGGGAGTTCCTCAGTGACTGACATCTGTAGAAACACAGGAACTAATACATCACATAACTTACAATTAGGTCTATTTTTTATTAACAACCTGTATTATATATATGGCACCTACATTCATGTAGTATTATTATGTTGCTTATGTAAAACAAGTAATATTGGTTATTAGTGAGGATGAGAGGTTAGTCCCATATCAAGATGATTGAAGCATCACAGAATAATTTATCAAACTGTGATAAAACTAAGCATAAGCCCAAAAACATTAATTTAAATTACATTAAACTAATACAAATACTAAAAGTATGTATTGAGCATAAATAAATAATAGATTAATACATTATTTTAGACAAATAAAGTACTGAGCAAAATATTGTAACAGTAGAATTTTCATTTTTCTGTATCAGCCTATATCATTTGTGAAAGTATAACATTCATATTAGGTGAGCTTTCATTCTAGAATCTAATGGTATGATTTTTCTTCTTGACCTCCAAACAAAGAATGCATGTGCGTGGTGCTCTAACAACAAGGCGTTTCACACCCACAACAACTATGGTAAAATCTAAATTAGGACAGATGATAACACGTCTTCAATGGGTTAATAGCACGTCTACAAAACGGCTATGTAAAAATCATCTTGCATCATCGCCACGCTCCCTCTATGACCTCATCTTATATTGAGCCCCGCCCCCACTTGTCTTTGTCACAAGATGTGACCACGGTACAGTCTCAGGTGTCAAAACAATTAAGATGTTTAACGTTTACTTAAGCACAGGAAATAGACATTTCTACTGCTGCATTGCTTGTTAAAAATAACTGCTTTAGCAGAAAGCGGTCCTGGTGAAGGCTGCCTTATTGTCTTACAAAGTAAGTGTTTTGTCTTGAACACAAACATTCAAGATAACGATTTAAATGACTGCTTAAGGTAGCAGTTGGGCAAGCAATGTGATTTATAAGAAATTTAAAGATTTAGTTGTATTACTTGTTCCTATGAGGAAAATATGAAAATGTCTTAGGCCGACGTCCACGACCGAGCCACTTGTCGTTATCTTAATAAAACGGCCATGGACAGTATTGAAAAAAGGCTTGGTCCGTTTAAATTAAACACTATCTATGTCAAACAATTTAATATCGACATTAGTTTTCTTACCGTTCGGTGACAGAAGTCAAAATACCATTCGAGTGTGTGTAACACGGTGTCTTTGGTTTCTCTACTGCTAGTCTCGTCACAGCGTTTCCTCCTAAAACCACCTTCCAACAAGGCAAAAATTGCGTCATTACGTAAAAACGGAAATCTATACGTGCTTGTTGTTGTTGAGTGCTTCTGGGAAGTGTAGTACACTGCTGCACCACTGACTCACTGCCCTGTGACCTAATTCATGTAGGTGCTCCCAGAAACATACAGAAAATGTATATTTTTTGTAAAAAAAAAAATCTATTTGTAAACTAATACAAATGTTTTTATATTATTATAACACAATTGGTGTAAATACAGTAAAACGGCTATAAAACAATACTATAACATATAAAATAACAATACAACTGTAGACCATGATAAGTGCTGGGTGGGGCCACAACAGTAAAGCTTCTTTACACATTATATATAAGTAAAATATATGATGCTTGATTTTATATACTATTACAACTATTATGCAATAATCATTTGCAGGAAAACAAGCATAATGAGTAGAGCAAAGCAAAGTCAAATACTGTAATCCAAAGAGTCATTTCCTAAAAAAAGTTATAATAAATGCACATTTTCAATGTATTTTCCTTTTACCCACACACTGCCACAAATACTCAACCATAAAAAAGCGTGACAGGTTTTTTTACATTTCAAATTTACTTTAATTAACTCATTACCATGAACATGGCATTAGATGATTACAAAACTCAATTCAGGAAACTCATACCCAAATTATCTTGATTTACTAGAAAAACTTTGCTATATTTCAATATTTCCACATCAGTTGTCCTATCAAGAATGGACACAATAATGTTTCACTGGCAGCAACCCATTTCACTTACCAAAAGAAATATACCAAAGTAAAAATATCTCACATTTCAGGAGATGAGTGGGGCTATAGGTCATGACTAAGCACTTTCTAATGAAATCCATGCATTCCATCCCAGGCTATTAGGTAAATTAAATTCCAGAACAAGGCAGAGCATTTTGTCACAGAATTACACAGAGTTTAGATGTGTGTCGTAAACTACGGTACACTTTTAATCGTTCCTTTTTATTTGTCTTAGTTGGTCCAACTATCTGTGTGACTGCAGGCATGCTCTCAATAGCTCGTCTCTTGTGAGCATGGTGTAGCAGGATCCTGTAGATTCCAGTGATGGAGCTCCTGCAATCTTTCCCCTGGTTGTTGAGAACATGTTCAGAGGTTATGCCTAGTGTCTCCAGAGCTGTCTTTACTTCCATCTCTTCCTCCCCAAGTTTAGATGGGTCACTCTCCGCTAGGTAGTATGGATCTATTTTAAAGGGCTCCATGGGATGGGGAAAGTCCACATGAAGCAGCCAGTCATAGGCCATCATCTGTGCTATTGTGCAGCGATCCGATGGTATGGGTTGGAGGATTCCCCTGATCAGCCTCTGGCATGCCTCAGGCACCCAAGATGGCAGAATATAGGCCCCCTCCAGGATGCATCGCTTCAGTTTGGCCACAGTGTCGGCCCTGAATGGCATGGTGCCAGTAACCATAAAAAAGAGCATTACCCCTAGGGCCCAGATGTCCACAAAGACACCAACATAATGTTCATCCCGAAAGAGCTCAGGCGCAGCGTATGGTGGAGAGCCGCAGAATGTGTTAAGTGTTTCATCACGGCGGCTCAGTGTGCTAAAGCCAAAGTCCCCCACCTTGACACAAGAGCTACTGGTGTAGAAGACATTTTCAGCCTTCAGGTCACGGTGGATGATGTTGTTTTCATGCTGTGGGAGAAAAATGTGAAACCTAGTTTTTTAAGTGTCACCTCTAAATTATCCTATGTAATTATATTTGTGGGGCCCAAAATTCAAACTACGTCATGTATATATTTCAACCATAAAGTTTAATGCATGACTGACCAAAAGAGATGTAACATGGAATTTCCAGTTTCCAGTGAAACTGTCCTAAGACATTTTTGTCCTTCTAACTATCTGTTATTCATTATTATAGGTATCAAATAATTTTTGTTTTTGCTTTGATGGCTTAAAAACTTCCATTCATCACAGTTATTTGTTATACGTTTAGTGAGTTTTAAGTAGTCTTGATAAAGTGCGTTGTACATACATAAAATGTGAACTGTCAGTATGCTGATAAAAGGATTTTAAACACTATAAAATTTATCAACTTGTAAATAAAATTAGGAGGTTAGGACATAAAATTTTATCCTATGTAACTAGGACAATCGAGCAGTAGGGAAATCTACATACTATAGATAAAATACACTCAATTGACAGCAAACCTGTAGTCAATGCTATAATCCTGTAGTTCCAGAGTTGTTTGTACTGTATCTGGTTACATTTTGTTTGAAATACTGTTATGTACATAGCTTTAGCTTTTTAAATATAGACTTATACTGCATGCACTGACCATGTGTTTAACAGCAGAGACAATTTGAGCAAAGACGATTTTGCAATCAGTGTCAGAAAGTTTCCCTTCTGTAGTAATCTTGGTGTAGAGCTCTCCTCCCCCTGCGTATTCCATCACCAAGTGCAACCGAGACAGTGTCTCCACCACCTAAAGTAGAAGAGCATGTCTGAATTTATTACTAAGAAAAGCAGATGATAGTCAGATTTTGTGAACAATGAGAAATCGTGTTGGATGAGAGATCATATATAAATCAGTAAAAGCATGTGTGTGAGGCAAACCTCATAGAGGCGTATGATGTTAGGATGCTGTAGTTTCTCCATGCTAGAGATTTCTCTGGACAGCAGCCTCTGGGTCTTCTGATCCAGCTTGGTTTTGTCTAGAATCTTTATGGCCACCTTGTCTGGTGTTGTATAGGGAGAAAGTCAAGGACATTGAAACCTAATATTGTAGTGAAACTCCTAGGGAGAAAATTATTAGCATCAGAAATAAATTTGAAAGGGCAAGAAATGTTTAAGATCTCAAAGGCAATTTGAATTATAAGAATGAATGAAGTTAAAAATAAAAGATGTGATAAATATTATATATTGTATGTCTCATGTAATCACAGGATAGAAAATGTGAATCATGTTCAACCTAGTAAATGCCGAACTGTCCCTGAAATGACCATGCTTGCTGCTGTGCTCTAGATAATTTTTCCCCAGAAAACAATTTTGTTCATGTGTTCTCCCAGGGGATCAATTTTCACTTTTAGCTAGCCATCTAAAGTAAATTTGCTTTTGTAAGTAAAGGAAAATTGCTCCGTTCCAGTCACATAACAATAACTTTAGGTCAGAGCTGACACAGAGGGTATAAGTCAAACAAAGACTTTACATAACAGCGACACAGAGTGATGAATTAACAACAATGCCATGGAATGCCCTGAAATAAAATTTAACTTATCACGTCAAAAATGCAAGAAAGATTGTGTCCTAATTTAAAACTGTACACAACATAGAAGTGCAAAAGCTCAAAATACTTCACATAATTTTTCTTTGCTGTATACTTTAAATGATTCATTTTGCTTAGTAAAATAGGCCTCAGGTAACCAAAGACAGAAACGTGGCAAATGGTGTTGAGATATCTAATTTTCCATTAGTATGCATTATTAAGACAGGTATTAGGCTTCCTTTGAACTGTGACATACTTCTCATACAATAGGAACATTTGAAATGCATCGCAGCCCATATTGTTAATGGAGGACTAAATGATACCACTTACATGTGCACAATAAACACACACATTCTCCGCTCTCTCTTTGATGAGGCATGCAGCAATTTTGGATGTCGCTAAGGAAACTGGAGATCGCTAAACAATCCATCTGTTCAAGGGCAGCAGACAGTCTGTCTCTTTGTTGCTGAATCAGCCCCATGGCCAAACACATATTGCCTTGTTAGTGAATTGCTACATAAGGACACACTTGTTAGTGTTGCAGCCCGTTGATGGAAATGCCTCAGCTACATTATCACTTAAATCTAATAGAAAGCCAGAGCAGAAAACAAACTGGGGTTTTTTCTGGGATGATTAACTTTAAGATAGTTGACTTTTACCAATCACTACTCTGTCAAAATGCCCGGGCTTTTATCAAAATCACTAAAGTCAGTTAAGTAAAGTCCATATGAACATAAGTGTTTAGACAATGTTTCCTTCTGCAACTGTAAGTGCGGTAAGCAATAGTGCCATTATTTATGCCCTCCAGTGTCTTACCTTTGGTGAGGGCATGGATCCCTAGTTTCACATGTGAGAAATTTCCGCAGCCAATCTCCCCTCGAATTTTGTAAAAGCCAATTCTTCTGCCCACTGTTAGCTCACGGACCACCCTGTCACCAGATTACAGTACATAACAGAGGATGAAACAACAGACATTGTTTAAAATATACCAAGAGTTAAGCACTGTCTGCTTGAGGGGTCAAATTAGCACATAATAGTATGACAAATCGTGATTCTAAAATGTCCTTGGCTGCAATTATAAATAAAAAGTAAAATGATTTCTGGTTCAGCTGTTGAAGTACCTGTCATCCTGGCACATATCCAGGTTCAACCTTTCCAGAGGAGTGAGGTGGCGGGCGGTCGCTCCCTCATCATCTGTGTTTATGTCAGAGCTGTCTTGGCAGCTCCAGCGGGAGTACCTTTGACCACCAGTAACCCCAACTGTGCCTCCAATGGAATTTCTGACAGAGTCTCCATAAGACTCCCGAGCCTCTGTCCCGGACACTGAGCCGCTCCTAGCTGTGCCAGCTGCCCCAGAACCCCTTGAGCTTGCTTTCCCGGACCTAGCTTCATCCCCTTCTGGGCTGCTCTCAGAGGGGCAGACAGCAGTCATCCTGAAAGGGATGCCCAGGGTGTAGTGGGCTTAGATCATGGCTGGGAGTTGTGCAGGACTGGATACAGGACCGGATTCTTACTACATTTTTGAGACAGTTAATTTCTTGACAGAATCCTGTGAATAACTGCATGTGCTCCTTATGCACAATGAGGTTATGCACAATTCTTACCATTATGAAATCGCAGTTTTAAATGCAAGTTACATGATGAGAACACATTTGTATCTATTTTTGTAGAGACTGTTAAATAAAATACATTATTCTACAACACAGATCAAATGTAAAGGCTAATATAGGCTAAGGAAAATTTAGACAGAAACCATGACTTACCTTCAGATATATGAGCCATTTAGAAGAAAAACATATTTGTGTCCTTGTCCTTATTTTGACAACTGTATGTATGTTATGTCACAAGTGTTTAACCAAACAGAGCACATGCTGGACCCCAAATCTTTGGCAGCTGCAATCAGTCGCCACCACGATGAATTATCAGCGGTTTGTCATGTGAAAACAGTTGCAGTCTTACTTCTCTAATATCCAGAGGTCAAAAAATTGTGTCCTCTATTTTTTAGCTATGCTTTTTAGCTTTTAGCTGTGAAAATAAATGTGATGAGGCTGAAAATCAAATAGACCATGTGTTTATGCTCAGGGTTGTCTCCTCCTGAACAGGTCTGCAGAGTTTTAATGGGCTTTTATGAGTCTCCAGGGTATAAATAGGGCACAGGCTAAGGAGGAGGGAAGAGATGCTGGACAAAGGGGCGGGGGTTTGAGTGAAGAGGTTGAACAGATGATAGTGTCAGGATACTGCCATGGGGTGTTCAGGAACATAACCTGAAATAAAGCACAAGAGAAGACAGTAACAACCAAGTTAGACCTCCTAGGTTACTGCTTTTTTTTTTGTGTTCACTTCCAGGTATAGTTCTGTGAGTCAAAACCACAGTGTCCATGTTTCCTCGCCATGTGAAATCCATGTGAAATGACACATCAACAAAAGTGTGCCTGTACAGTGTCTGCTTTAGTGTCTATTGTAATCCATACTTAATTTAGAGCTCAAATCCTGCTCCAAGGACAATAAAGGTTAGTGTTGCCATGGCAGCCTATATAAACGAATTAGAGATCCTCGTCACTCTCCAACACCAAGTATAACTTTTTTATTTCTGATTTAGAGCATGAGTTATGATTGGCACTGTGTGTGTGTGTTCGTGTGTGTGTGTCTGTGAGGTTTGTAATTAGGTGTTAACTCAAAGCAGCTCTGAGAACTAAGCTCTAACAATGTACCAAGAGAGGAAAAAGAAGAGGTGAATCTAAGCTAAAGGATGAAATATGCATTTTCTAAACGAGAATTTTAAAAAATCATGTGTACTCACTCAAAATACTCTTTAATAACCCTATAATTGAACTTAAGTAAGAGGGGTTAAGAGGATTATGATACATTTCTGTCAAGCAGTTTTTTTCATTCTAAAGTTGGAGTGCCTCTAAATATTTTAGCCTTCTTTAAATTTCATGTACACAATTAACATGTGTTTTTATGCTCAGTATTATGTATCTGTAAACACAGCATTATGTGCTCTCTTCTTGGCCCTCTGTTGATGTCTAATCTTCAGCCTGAAACAGAGACAAACAAAGCTTAGTCAGTGTTCATTACCATGCAACCAGGTAGCCTGTCCTATGGAAGCAAAGCACAATGCAATCTGAGTACCTAAATTAATCTATACTCTTAGATAATTTACTTGAGTTAATTATAAATAGATCTAATTAGTTAATAAAATTTCTTTACTTAATATGGTTACTTAATGTCTCTCTGTGCATCTCTATTAAATTCATTTTATAAATATAAATTTTGATATTTTAGTAGGAAAAAATTAGTTTTGTTGTATAATATATAAAACTCATACTGTCTTCTCATTATTTGCTCTTTTATCATATTTCTCTCACAACTGATTGTTCTGTGGTCTTTTCATTTGCACACATAAAAGGCTGGTGTTCAGAGCTTGTTGCTTTGTGCTGTAAAGTAGAGGCCCTTCCTCTCTTAGCAAGTCCTTTTAGGCTTCCTGAGATCAATGCCTGCAATCCAATGATATTCATGGCACCCCGACAGGAAGGTGTTTGAAGGCTGGGTTTCTGTAGACCTGAAAGAAGAATTGCTTTGATTTCCTGGCAAGGATTTAACATAGATTATTCATTCTAATGTAGAAATTAATTAAAGAACATATTTCAAAGCACGGGTTATATTAAGTTAACCATTTCTGTGCAAAATACACACATGCATGCACACACACATTACCTCATGACTCACTTAAAACTTTGTGACTTAAATACAACACCCATATGCAATATGCATATTGCTCCTTGACATCGCCATTTAACACCATCATTGCCTGTAACAAAAGATTAAATTCACATATAGTGATCATTTAAACTTTGGCATTTATACATTTTTTTTAATCAATACCAACATGATGGTATGGATATGCAACAAACTCTTTCATGTTGTTCGTTGAGTGGATGTTTAAAGGTTACAGTTTGCTGTGTTAAGGCTACTTTTACTTCAGGTCTGACTTTCCTATCAAAAGTACTCAGTTCCACTTCCAAAACAACATGTACATTTTTAAGATGTAGTGCTTTTATAAGGCTAGGTAAAATAACTCAGCAATGTATGCAAACATTAAACAAACGAGAGTAAACAGTGCTTTTGTTAAAGGGTATTTCCTGCCACTGGTCAGTGCATATTTGGCCCACTAGTGTATTTAAAGTAACATGGAAATACGCATTGGACTGAATCATGACTATGCTTTTTTACCACTAACAGGTCTATGAATCTGCAAACATTCATCCAAACAACACAATCAGCTATAGTATACGAAGTAGGGGCCCTTATACTCACAAGACAGTCAGTCATTTGTGTAAAGATCCCAAAAGGGATGGAGGAGGATTTGCCTGGCACACTCAGCTGCTGATCACACTGCTAGCATCAGCAGCCTCTTCGAACACTCCATAACCAAAAACACAAGAGCTGCTGTGGATAGCCACAGGACTTCAGTGGCTAATAAATGTCTGTCCAAGAGTTTCTAGTCAGTATTTTGTTCACTTACCTCCACTCCTTTACTGCACCTTGCATTCTGCTCTCACGTTCCAGGCATAAAGCCAACACACACATTCACACAACCTTTCCTCAGACAGGCTCATGCACAAGCACTTTCATGTAAGTGTGTATATAGTGAGGACACGCACACACACTCACACAAAGCTTCCCAGTGTGTTAATTGAGAGGCACAGCTGACAAGAATAAAGAGCTCGACAGTGAAAGAGCTGTGACAGTGAAGACTATGGGCCTTAGGAACAGACAGTTGAGTCTATGGAATCTATGGGGCAAATATTTAACTTTTACAAAAAAAGAAAACTGTCCTCAACATCCCTTCCCACTGAAACACACAAAGTTGAAATAAAATAACTAAAATCAGCAACTAAGATAAAGCACCTAGTAGTAATTCAAAGCGGCCGGCTAACATTTACAATAAAAATATTCACAAAAAATATTATTGACCAGTGTTTAACTGGTGATATATAAATATACAACTATTGTTGTATATTTAGAAAAAAGACAACATACACTGTTACTCTCTTTGCCAGGCAACGCAAAACACAGTGACATGTGACACAGAGCTGCAGACGTCTCTGAGGCCTTAAACAAAGTTACCATGACACTGTATGCTTGGAGCACAACAGCATAATAATGTAGTAAACAATGTAAGCCATAAATCTGGTTAAGATTCAAATCTCAGTCTGTTTGCTCATTTATTTCTTCCTGCTCTAGAGACCTTTTTGTGTTTGCATGTTATTCAGAATCGACACCTCAAACACATGAAGCACAATGCTTTTTGTGATCTAACTGATGACCATCAAACAAACAAAAATCAAGAACAAATCCCATGCAGGAGGAAAATGTAGACTCCAAACTCCAGGACTTTTGCTTTTACAATAAGGAATGTTTTAGGATCACACAGTGTCCAGTTTTTATGTATTTTTGTCTACATGACAGCTGAAGAAGACATGCACATGCAAAATTGGCTGCCAAATCCTTTAAATCTTCCCTTTGTCTTTTCTTTTGACAAACCGCAAAAACATACATAAAATTAAATCTGTAAGTGCATTAAACTATCTCTATAACAGCTCCAGTTTCGGGTTAATAATTTAGTTTGCTTTTGAATAACATAAAAATTACATAACATACATAACACAATGTTAATAACATAACATTTCTCTTATAAACGCACATCATCATTAGCTGTGTTTGTGTACTATGTAAATACAATCTATTGCTCCCACTTGTTTGTTTAACTACATAGAACTGTAGCTAACTATTGCTACATGTTGAATTGTCCTTGGTCCTTGGGCAAGACACTGAACCCCCAGTTGCTCCCAGTGGTGATGAGCACCCTGCATGGCAGCGATCACCACTGAGTATGAATGTACCAAAATTACTCTGTAAGTCGCTTTGGATAAAAGCGTCTGCCAAATGACTGAAATTTAAAAAAAAAAATTAGAAATCATTCAAATTTTCCTATCTGGGGCAAATTATTTCGCGTGTATCCTGCATAAAGTACGACTTTATCTGTCTTATGTAAAGGTGCTGGACATTCATAGCGTGGCAAATTAACATATTAGTTTGTCTGGTCAACACACACACAAAAAAATTTAATCGGCCACTGTGGATCCCTCACATTGATATCTTCCATCTGTGCTTGTGCGTGCGTCACGTGTGTGCGTAATTACCAGGTGATGAGCTATGATCCTGCATAGACTGTAACTGCAACCAGAGCAAAATATAACTGAAAATACGAAATACGCTGTTTTCGAATGCATACAAGGTTTGCAAAGAGAAACCTCGTTACCTCGTCGAGTAGCCTAAATAAATCAACAGTTATCATTTCCTCACAGAAGGCCATCTCCTATGAGCCAAGACCTTTCTTAGGATAATCTTATCTGCACAAAAAGACCACCAAAGATGTACTTGTGAATCAGTCTTACTTGAGTGAAAATCCTCCTCTGTCTGTGGCGAAAAGCTTTATCAACTTGGATGTAAAATCATCCCCCCTTTTGTCTGGTGACATTGAGCGCATTGGCTCTGCTGCAGCTGCTCCGTGGTACCGTCTGGTGTGCAGAAAAGCCGCTTGACTGGCAAGTGAAACGACGAATGAGCGGCTGGTCGGCGACTCCACAGTTCATCGCTCGTCCAATGGGAAGCAAGAAGCTGCGGGATAGGTGCAGTTCAGTACCACAGGAGCTGTTCTCATAAGTGCAAGCGCTGGGACTCCCAGGGGTAACAACCTGTTTGCCACGCATCGTGCTCGCTGATAGCACAGCAGAGGTTCACCGAGGGGTCAGAGGGCCAGTGTGGGGTCTTAGGACGGTGAGGGGAGCACATAAATGGTTAATGACTAAATATTGCCAGAGACCACTTGCTGCAGGGACATATCAGATAATACACTGATTTATGAATGTAGTCATTTTTGCGTCATGTACTTATCCATTGGTTATAGGCTCTAACATCAAAATGAAATCTGCCTTTAATCTACTTATCAGCCAGTAGAGACAGTGAACTACTAGTAAAAGCCCAGTTTAAATTCTAATTTAGCACTTACTATTGTAAATTACTTTCCTAAATGTGTTATTGGTTTGCATCGAGCCACTTTTCCCCAACACTTGGGGGCAGTGAAATCAAGCTTAAACACAAGCAACACTGACACTCTGTCAGCCACCTTATTAAGTGCAAACTTTTATTATCAATATTTCCTATCCACCAGTTCCTCGAAGAAATGATCAGCTCTACTGCCTAAATGCTTCATTATGTCCACCAGCTATAGCTAAACTTATGTTGTGTTTGATGCTGTAGGGCACTTAGGATTTAAAATAAAACAATAAGCTGAAAAACTTACACCAAAATTGTATCCACTAAAAAGGTAAAAACCTTGCCTTTTAAAAAGTTATAATTTCTAAATATTCAGTATCACTATGACGATTTTAAGATCGTCATCTCAGTAGATGCATGCAAGACTTTGTAGGCCATTCTGGAAACAAATTTTATTCCGTAGCTGGGATTGTCCTGCAAAAACAGCAAACATTAATATGAAAATATGAATAACTAAAGCGTTAGCATGGAGGAATTTCAGCACCATATGGCAGCTGTTTTTACATGAGCTCCAACAAGAACATTTCAATTCAAGCTGTCAGAGCAAGTAACCCAATTTGAAAGAAATTATTTATTTTACAAAACAAGGACAGAAAAAAACATGTATCCATAAAGCACTGGAAACAATTACATGATGACAAACAATTTTTAAATAAATCAGTCCCTTTAGGATTGCGTACATGTTTGTGATTGTTGCAGTGTGAAATGTCCAACGTGATGCATGTCGCAATGTTTTCCAGATTTTTTTAAACTGCAAGATCATGCAGAATTTACAGGGTACTGGTTAAACTAATTGCTTAATCACAACATCGCATATTCCTGGAGGGACTGATAAATACAGCAAGAAATTATTTATGTCCATAGCTCAAAGTTCTGAAGCTGATTCATTCAACTGATTCATTCAACAGTGATGGTCACTGAATGATATATTGAGGTGACATACTTGATCTGACATGCAGAGTTCTGTGTGAAAAATAAGAGGTCAGCTAAAGAAAATACAGTCTTCAGGACTAAAAGAGTGTCCTGCAGTTTGTTGAAGACAGTCTTTTTCACCTTGTCATACAACCACTGCTTGTTCTTCTTCCTCAATGCTCACCATCTCCCCCTCCATCTTAACTTCCAGCTCAGAGTTCACCACCTGATGTCCGTCAACTTCAGTTGTGGTCACATGCACCACCTGGATCTGCAATCCAGCCTGCTTTAATCGCTCCACATCCTCCTCACACATCTCTGCTACTCCACCATTGTCCATGACAACTGTTGCAGTTTCTTCCATCTCCATCACATCTACAGGCTCCACAGTGACATGTTCAACCTGAATTCCATCTTCTAACAGGACAGGCTCAGTTCCTTCTATGCTCTGTGTTGCTATGGCGAGGGCAGCAGTGGTAGCAGAATCAGTAATAATCAGTTCTTCAGTTGACTTGTCCTCGATGGAATGGACATCTTTGAGGTGGGCCTTTAGATCTTTCGGGTGGGTGAACCACATATCACACATGGTGCAGTGGTTGGGCTTGACTCCTGTATGGCTCACAAGGTGATCTTTGAATTGGTCCCAGCTGTTAAACACACTGCTACAAACCTAATGGAGGAGAAGAGTGATGCTTTTTTTTTTAAATATATTTTAAATATATATATATATATATATATATATATATATATATATATATATATATATATATATATATATATATATATATATATATATATATATATACATATATATATATATAAACCACACACACCACTTTATTAGGTACACCTGTACATTCTAATACAATCCAATACAGCAGCTCTGCCATGAATTCTTATTTTACAAAGTTCTTATTTGTCCGTTTTTCATTTGGAACACTCACATAAGTGATAATTTTAATATGTGTTTATGACTGTGGTCAAAGTGATTAGTGTAATTGTATTGGAGGGCATTATAAAAAGAGATGGTTTTAATTTTTTGGCCACCACGTTTAAAATGAATGGTGTGGCCAAAACATTAGAAACACCACCTCTTGTAATGCTCTCCAATATTAGTCCACTAACCACTTTGACCTCAGTCGTAATACACATATGCTGTATTGGATTGTATTAGAATGTACAGGTGTACCTAATAAAGTGGCTAGTCAGTGTGTGTATGTGTATAGAGAGACTCACACACACAATTATACCTGGCATTCATAGAGTTTCTTGCGACCCTTTTTAGCTCCAGCTCCATTCTGACAGGCTGCCATGTGGCACTTCAGTGTGCTGTTCCTTGCAAATCGCTCATGGCAATCTGGACACTCATAAGGTTTTTCACCTAAACATTGACACAAAGGCAGACAGTGATATTAGACATGAAACAGCAAATAAACAAACAAATATGAAAGTATGATAAAGCATAAAACTAGCTTTATTTTTCCATTCTCACCAGTGTGCTTCCGTAAATGCTCCTTAAAGTGCCCAAAGTGGTCAAAGTGCTTTTTACAGTATTCACAAACATGCACTTTCTTTTGGGGTTTGTGGTTTCGTGACAGCTCCTCTGCTTCAAAATGAAATGTGCTGATGTGCTGTTTCAAGGCACCTTCCCGTGTGTAGGCTTTACCACAGTGGCTACACACATGTGGCTTGTCCAGTGAGCCCAGGTGTGTTTTCAAGTGTTGTTTGAGATGGTAGTACAACTTGAAGCTGCGGTCACACTTGCTGCAGCGGAACATGTTATCCACTTGTGAAATTTGGACCTCAACAACTTCAACATTCTCAAGCACTTTGGAGGCAGTAACGGTTTCCTCCTGAAAGACAACCTCCTGCAAGCACAAACACAAGAACCACAAACATTTGGGGTAACACTCTCATATCTAGCACACTGGTATCTGCAATTTACCAATTAATAAAGTCTTTCACTTTTCACCCAAAAGCCCCTATACCTCGTCTATTTCTCCATCCTTGATCACTTGTAGCGTAGGTTCTCCTTGTTGATATTTGCTAGTAATGTCAGCAAGCAGAGCCAAAGCGGATTCATCTGAAGCCGCCTGAGCATTTTTTGCTGCATTAACCACCTCCTCCAGTCCCGACTGCTCCACCTCAATGGACCCTTCTCCTATTACCTCAATCTCCACCTGGAAATTGTAGAAAATATTCACTGAAATATCATAGATGAACTTTAGTGATAGAAAAATGCAGGCAGTCACTGCAATCTCAAACAAACCTAATGTCAGTTATTTTGAATGGAATTACATCAGGAGCAATGTGATCATTATCAGCATACTGACCTGTTCTCCTTCCACTGAAGGTAGAGTTTCTGTAATCACATTAGACGTCTCAGCAATTTTCCTCTTTTTACCTTTGCTCTTCACTGCCAGGGGGGGACTGTCATTTATCCTACAAGATGAACTATTGTTAAGGGTAACAATGCTTATATATTAAGAGTCCTGAGACATTTGCTTCTTTCCAGCACACCAATGCATTCATGAATTATGTTAAGTAAATTTTGATTGTGACACTATTAATCTCCTTCAGGAATAAAAGGTGTTTAATGGCAGGTAAGTCTCACCTATTGCTGAGTGCCTTGATGGCTTCCTGCATCTGGAGGTATTCAGCAGCCTTCCAGACATCAAAGGCCTCCTCTTCACCAGTTACAGCTAGTGTGGCTGTGTAAGTGAACTCCATCAGCTGCCGAAAGGCTGTGTTGCTCACTCCTGTTAGAATACAAATACCAGCAATATCTAGTAAACTGAAAAGTTTTAATCTTATTATTTATTATATGTCGTGGTAGTGGATTTGTAAATGAAAAATCTCTTTGATGCAACTTTGATGTTGCAACATATTTATTAAAAGATATGTCCATTTTCACATTCTTAATACTATTGTCACTTAAAATAAAGCTCCCCAGAGCGTCATTAATGAGAGTAGAGGATATAATGCCTCTTGCAGAAGTAATAAACTGCCATTACTGATATAAGCAAGCACTTACAGAATCAGACAAAAAAACATGTACTGATAAATCAACTACACTAATATATCAGCCAATACTGGGTCCTTTAAAATGGGAGTTAACTGTTTCTTTCCATAATTTTCTTTCAGCGTACCTTCTATTTCCACCAGTGGCTCCTGTGTAAAATCCTGAAAGAACTTGTGGAAAAACTGACTACATGCTGCCAGCACTGCTTTGTGGGCTCTGAACTGGTGTCCTGTAAAAGATAAAAAATGTAAAAACATAAAGTTCTGCTTATGCATTTAACAGACATTAGACATTCCACAGCTGACCTAAAGGATCTCCTAGTACCATATCATCCTAATAGACCACTTTGATGTCAGAATGCAGGCCTACTTGTGATCCCCAGAATATCCAAAAGTAAAATGGGAGGCAGAGCCTTTAGCTATCAAGCTCCTCTCTGTGCTCTCACCATTCCTCTTCACTCTATAAACCTCAGACTTAACCTACAACACTAGCAGTTGTCATCTCCAGAAATTCTCTGATGACTCAACCATAACTGGTTGTTTATCGAATGGGAATAAACTGGAGTACAGGTCAGTCATCATGGACTTTGTGGACTGGTGTGAAAGCAACCACCTGTGCTTAAAAACCAGTAAGACAAAGGAGATGGTGATTAACTTCCGGAGGAAGACACCACGTTCACACCGGTGATCATCCAGGGCTCGGACATTAAGAGGGTGGATAGCTTTAAGTACCTGGGTGTTCACCTCAACCATAAATTAGACTGACAAAACTGATGGGCTGTACAAGAAGGTGAACGTTGCCTCCATCTTCTGAGGAGACTGAGGTCCTCAGGCCCATGTTAAGGACATTCTATGACTCTATGGTGGCCCCAGCTCTACACTAAGCTGTGGTCTGTTGGGGTTTAGGCAGCACCGACCGGGACAGGAACAGACTGAACAACCTGGTCAGGAGGGGCAGCTCTGTCTTGGCCAGCCCACTGGACTCTGTGGAGGAGGTGTGTAAGAGGAGGATGTTGGCCAAGCTGACATCCATCATGGACAACACCTCTCACCCGCTGAACCAGGCAGTGGAGGCTCTGTGCAGCTTCTTCAGTGGCCTGATACACCCTCGGTGCAGGAAAGAGTGCTACCGCAGGTCTTTCATTCCCACGCAGTTAGACTCTATAACTCCACAGTTTTAACCAACTTGAACTAATATTGTATATTCCTGTAGTTCTTTTTTACAGACTGTACATTTTTAAATTGATTTTGATTTTATTTTTAATTTTTTGCACATTACATTGCACATTGCATTACAGTGCACTTACTCTTGTTGTTTTCATTACTTTATTGCCTTGTGTATTTGTGAGCTGTGTAACACCTAAATTTCCCCGACATGGGATTAATAAAGATATATCTAATTTTATCTTATCTCTCCTGTGGAACCATCTCCCAATTCAGATTAAGGAAGCAGATACCCTTCTTTACTTTGAAGACTAGGCTCAAAACCTTCCTCTCTGATAAAGCTTATAGTTATAGTCATGCTGCTACAGGCTTAGAGGCTTAGACTGCTGGGGAACTAACCCCTGATGCGCTGAGACAATTTCGTCCTCTCCTCCAACCCCACATTTATATGTCACCACTGTATGACATTAACTCTGTCTTCTTTTTCCCATGTTTCTCCCTCTTTGTCTCCCTCTCTCTGCGCCTATCTTCAGGTGTCCCCGGCTTTGGAGCGGTGGGCCTTCCAGTGTGATCCTACTAACCTGCCTAATGTTTTGTTGTTGCTAAGGTCAAGGCAGATGGCCGCACACACCGAACCTGGTTCTGCTGGAGGTTTCTTCCATTAAAGGGTGTTTTTCCTCTCCACTGTTGCCTATGGCTTGCTCAAGTGGGGCTTCTTGGGTTTTCTCTACATATTTGTATAATCTTGACCTTATTTGTAAAGTGCCTTGAGATGACTTTGTTGTATATAAATAAGTTAAATTGAATTGAATGGAATTGACCTATAGTGTACCCTACTTACCATCTACAATCAAAGTAATGTCTGTGAACTGGTCCAACTGTCGTTGTTCGTTAAGTTTGTCCATCATGACTTTGTAATGTTCTGGGTACTCACTGCTACTTTCCAACTCCACCTCAGCTGCCATTATTCACCTGATCCTTTCCTGCAGGGTAGCCAAAAAGATTACACATAATTCAGTATGATTAAAAAACAACACAAGAATGTGTCACTATGCTAGCTTTAGTTAACCTGGATACATAGTAAGTGTTGCTTTTACCTCTTATTATAAACAAATAATAGTTCGATAATTAAGAAAAAGTATGAATTGTTGGCTATAAAAACAACTTAATCCAAGACAAGCCAAAAGACAATCAGACTTTCATAACATACCAGGTCAAAACTGTGTACCCTGCAGAATCCTAAAACTCAGTCCCAACCCTAAATGGTTCGCGCTAGGTCAACAACAGTAAACTCTTTTAAATTACTATATATGAGTGAGCAATCTGCATGTTACTAATATTACACATGCAGACACATAAGGAAGACGCATCCACGTACTGGAAACTTAAAAGAATGAAAGTATGAAAAGAATATGCATTACTGAGTTTGGCAGCAATAACGTTATTGACAGAACGAGGAAGTTGAGGGCTCATGATAAGTAAACAATACTATTATCTTGGATTCAAGAATTTTAAAATACAACTTTTAAATCTATACAACAACGAAGGACAATGAAACAACGTTAGTTCAGCCAGTGAACCTTCACAGGGAGCTCGTTTATGTTTGGCCAAGGAGCCTTTGTAGCTAGTCTTGCTGGGTGTTAGCTTAATTAGCAAACACAGAAACCTATCCCAAACAAAGAAGAACACAAGTAATTCCATCTGCTAAGAAATGCATGTGGCGAAAGCCCGACTTACCTGGAATACATATTCCTATGTAATAGTTTCGATAATGTAACATGAAGGAAATAAACACGGCAAAACCCCAGAGTGATACTGGTGAAGGGCCTCTTAGCCTGCTCGCCATTTCGCGTTTGACAATCAACATTACGTCATCAAACCGCGCATTAAAATACACTTTTTCCAGACGGATATCCAAATTATAATCGCAGTGAGTTAAAATGCGCGTTAAAAAGCATTGGCCCACATACCTCAAGTGTGGTTACACTGTTTCTAAAAGTTGCTGTACGGTAATATTTCCCTCGACGCATGTACCGCTGTTCTACTCTCGTTGCTCAGAAAAGGGCGGTCGTTCAACCTCCAGGCCTCGGATTCCCAGAAGCCTTTGCAAAGTCGAGGACGCCGAGGTGCGTTGCTTAGTGACACAGCAAAGTGATAAATGTTGACAGCTTGTCTCTCCTATAAACAACAAACAATAACTAGTGTATTTAGTATATTTAAAGCATGTTTGGAGAGGTGCGCTATTACTTTGTGTGCTGATAGTTGACGCAAAATAATATACATATTTTTATTAATTTTTAGTTTGAATGGAGGTCTATGGGAGTCTTTGACTTTGACTTTAAAAACACACATTTAAAAGAGAAAAGTCAGGTGGTTCAATGTCTTCAGTTTCATTTGTGGAACTGCAATTGTGCAGAACCTTTTTATCATTACTTTTATTTTTAAATAAAAGTAATAAGAGCTTCAAATCTCTCACAGTTCTTCAACAGCCACCTGCTGGAACGTTACAAAACTGCAAATATGTAAAAAAAAAATCTTTTATGTGTTTTTACTTTTAAAGTGTTCAATGCCTGCAATCCTAATAGGTCTGGGGAACCGCAATTGTTAAAAAAAATATTTATTTTCATGTCATTTTACTTCTAAATGGTTCAGGGCTTCCAATCTTGCAGTGGCGAAGGCTGCAAGCATCTGTAGCAGCTGTCTTTCAGAAATCAGGAAATGACGAATTCTAGTCGTATTTATTTTTTTAAGAACGTATGTAGCTACACTTTTCATAGTAATAACAATGTCTCCTCCTTGCCCTGTGAATATAGAAAATATCATTCACAAGACACATTTATGTAATGTGGCGTAAACACATGTGTAACGGATTCATTACCAGTGGGAGATATAATGCTTTGTTCTTTTCTTGATTTATTTTGGTAAAAGCACAAATTCAGGCTATTACAAAATGTGAAAAGAAAAATAATGAGATAGAGTATGAAGCATTATTGTTTTGACATTATAAAATACTGCATACCAGCAAAATAAATATATCCTCTCTGTGAGACAAGCTGCTGGCAGTATCATGATATAGGTCTGCTTGGCTGCCTCTGGACCAGAGCAGCTCACCGTCATTGTAAATATGTTACCGGAAATTCTACAGGAAAATGTCACAGTATCATCTAAGACCTAAAGCTCAACAGAAAGTTTAAAATATAAATACTATATGTAAATAATCTAAAGACTATAAGTTATATAAGTTTTCTAGCAAACAATGGTTAAAGTAGAGCAAACTGAATGCTTTGGAATGTCATAAAACAGACATGCAAGGAAACCAAATAACCAAGAAACCAAGAAATAGCATTGAAGCAAGCATGCAAGCATGTCTAAGAGAGTGACCACACCTACAAGAATGCAAGTGTGATTGAATAAACAGTTGGGTGTGTATTTTTGTGCTAGTTTTATAGTACAGAAGGTCTGTATTTTTGTGCTAGTTTTATAGTACAGAACGCCTTGGTGCAGAGTCATATTGTTGGTTTAGATTCATTGACACTAACTGACATGTACACTGATAGGTTGGTGTGTTCTGACACCACTGTGCCAGTCTCTGTAAGTTAGTAACACGGATTCATAGAATTAAATAGTCCTAGCAGGAAACTGAAAGTCACATGTGCCCTGCCCAGTTTTATCAGCTGACAGCTACATACTGTACTGATAGCGAATGCAATGTAGTCCAACATCAACGGAGATGAAACAAACTATTTAGAAGAAGAACCTTTATTCGTCACTTTGATCACATATAGATGTTACAGTTAAATTTACTCCTGCATATTTAACCCATCCTTCATGAGGGAGCAGAGGGCTGCCACGGTTTAGCGCTGGGTGTATTGCTCAGGGACGCACCTGGTGGTGAGGCTGGGGATTGCAGGTAGGCTGTGATTTCCCACACCGGGATTTGATCCTGCATTGTCCGTTTTGCCCTCCAGCATCTCTACCCATTAAGTACCAGGCCGCAACAATGACGTGCGAATATATTGGGCAGGTTTTCATATTGTCTCCATTTACTGTGCTGCTCATCATATTTTAAAATAACAGCTTCTTTTAGCTTATCACAGCTGTGTGTGTTTAGAAACCACAATGGAACTGAAATTTACTGGCATAGTAAAACTTTAGTGGTCTTTGATTTTAGTAATCTTATAAGTATCTGCACAACCTATAAATGTATATGCTGACAATGCAATCTCAGCTGGCATATTGGACTTTGAGGTGCTGTCTCTTTAATGCACTGTTACACAATAATTGACCCTTCACCTAAAGCTGGGTGACAAGTTTTAACAAGTGCCTCCAGTAGGATTGGGTGAGGTGCCTGAAGTTTTAAATTACTTTTAGTGTCTGATAGAGTTGATCTTTTCATAAACATACTATTTTTTAGGGTTCTTTATTCCTCCTACACCTCTGTAGTATGAAGTTCATAATAAATTTTCCCTATCAGCTGGACAACCTAAATTCCCCAATTTAACTTGATTGTACTATGTATTTTTTGGCCTGCCCTGAACTGCAGCATAGTTTGTCAGAAATTGTGCCACTGGTAGATACTAAAATGATTCTTGTGTAGCTTAATTGTGTAGAGATTGCAGAAAAATGCTGGACACCAACCAGAGTCCCACCCTCTGTCCTATTTATCTTCCCCTCTCTCTGCACGGAAAGTAAAACACATAATTGCACAATGTTCTTGGAGATGCATGTTATACATCTATAATAGGTTTTATGTTGCACAATTCAAAACTTTTCTTTTTTTTTTTCAATTCACACATCTACAGGTTTGATAAATGTTACCCAGTTGTAATAATGAGGTAGGGTTTCTCCCTCTGAGGGAATCTGTCAAACTATCTGACATTGGCCATTAAAAAATTGTTCACATCCTGTCATATGAGGGGGTTTTATGCTCTGTGGCTTTTTAACTTGTGAAAAGTGTAGACATCAGCATGCAGCTGTGACTGAACTTTGTCCTCTTTCCAGATAGAAAAACAACAGGCAGAGTATAAAAGGGGGGAGCAGTGGGGGAAGAAACTTGTTTTTGTTCAGGGAGTTCCAGCAGTGCAGAACTGAGCAGAGAGAAGGAAGCCTTTACCCAAAAGGTATGTGACTAAATTCATTACCTTCTATCCAGCTGCTTTAAATGTAGTACAGACAGAAAAACAAAATCTATTTATTGATTTTGTCTTTTAGAACTTCAGTAAGTTACCATATTAAATACATGTATAAATCCAAAGGCACATAACCCCGTGTTGTTTTGCAATACAGTATTTGATCTCCTCATAAATCGAATGAATTGAACAAGGTCACACCGGCACCTAAAATTTGTGACCTTTCTTGCATGTGGTAACATCTTGCAGAGAGTCTAGACTTGCTTTCAACTGTGTGTATCCGTGTGTCTACATTCTTATCAACAGCATGAACATAGATTTAGGAACTTCAAACAAAGCCTTCTGCTCACATGTAGTCCTTTCAACACTTGAGTGAAAAGAGGCAACAACTTAGAACAATTTGGAATATGTAGCCTGTGGTTTAAGAACACATCATGAATCTATAAACCTCCTCTGAATGTTTTATCAGTTTCTATTTATGAATTTGTAATCTGCCAAGTTTAAATCAAACTGTGGTGTTTTCTCTTCTCTCTTTTCTTTTGCTCCCACTTTATAAACTTCTTCCCCACCCAACACCTTTTTTCCTCCTCTGTGCTGAGCAGATTGAGGCACTGAGGGGGCACCACAGGCATGTGGGTGTGCCTCAGCCTCCTTCTTACTCTCTGCCTGCTCCATGGGGGCGGAGCAGAGAGTGATGGAGGTGGGTCTCGCTGTCAACTGCCACCAGCCTGGAATATAGGAGAGGTGGAGCCCATGATGGATGCAATGGGTCGTGTGACAGTGGTGGCTCTTCTTCAGGCCAGCTGACTGTTCTGTCTGGTGCAGGCATCCAGGTATTTGCTCACCATATGTTAGCCAGGGAAAACATTACAATGATATTGCAACTTATGAATCATCAACTTTGTGGCAAAGAATGACATCCACAGTGGTTGGGAATTCATGAAGTGGTATAGAAATTATAATAGAAAATAGTGTACATTTAATTTTATGGCCAAGTTTACATAAATAACTGCCAAGTTAGGACCAACTGGTACTTTTTATACAAACACTACAAGAGTTTTACATAAAATAGCACATCCCTTTATTAAGCAAATTATCCTGGAAAGCTTTTGTAACAAGTTTCCTTTCTTACTTGGGATCTGATTTTTAAAACAAATAGTTTCTGTCTTTCCTTCTCTGAGCAGAATAGATAGCCTGCGCCGCAAGCTGGAGAGTCAGGGTCTGAAGAATGTGGTTTATATGGTCATTAACCACCAGGGGGAGCAAGCACAGCGCCTGCACACCATGCTGGGCCAGAGACTGTCAGAGAACATCACACTGTATCAACAAAGCAGTCAGCAGCCTGATATCTGGAAAAAACTGAGCGGACAGAAAGATGATTTTCTCATTTATGACAGGTTTGTTATGTGTAAAAGGTAGTTCATCCTCCAGAGTTTTTAGTTTTTCTCATGATTCACTTAACCTCACCATGCTGTCTTTATCCTTTTGCCGTCAGATGTGGTCGTCTTACCCACCACATTTCACTTCCATACTCTATAATTGGACAAGGTCATATTGAGAATGCTATCAAAGATACCTACTGTAAACACATCTGTGGCGACTGCACACATGAGGTATAGACCACACATGACTGCACAACATTACATTTATTTAATCAAACTAAAATCCTTAAGTGCATGAATTAAAATCTATTCCATTCCTCTTTTTGATTGTTGCAGAGTGCTTTGAGCTTAGAGGACTGCAGAGAGGAAGCAGTTGCACAGCCTGGAGCAGACGAGACCACGGCAGTAGAAGAAGACACTATATATGGTCACAATCATGATCACGGTCATGGACATCACCATGGACATCACCATGGTCATCATCATGGCCACCATCAGGATAACAATGGAAACCACGATGTTCCTGGTCATGGTCATGACCATAGACAAAGTCAGCCTGGTGTTAGACACCATGATCAAGATGGTGAGGTGTCTCAAAGGCAGCTCCATCTAGATTTAGGTCAGATGCAAACAGTCCACATGCATGAGATTCCACAGCAGGCACATGTTAGGCCTTGAGTACAAGAGAAGGTCAGGTGAAAGTTAAAGCACAGCTGACAGTGGACACCAGGCTCTGAAAATGACACCTCTCCTAAGTCCAGCTGATGCTGACACTGACGTCGACTGTTTGGGGATGCAGTGAGTGAGCAGCCAGTTGGTCTCTGACACTGTGATGAGGCGCTACCCGCCTCCTGACAGTGACAGGGACTAATGGGCGATGCAGCCACTAATGTTAGGGAGACCTGACAGTGACGCTCGCCCCCTGCTGAATGACAGCAGCCTCAGCCAGCCCAGTGAGCCTGACCCCCAGGTGTTGTAACCTGACAATGAGAGCAGCTGTAAGCTGGCTCTGATATCAGCTTCATATCAGCACCAGCCAACAACTCTGGGGCCAAGCGCTCTTTTTACCAACAAGTATTACCCTCGGAGAGGGCAAGGTCGTACCTGACAGCATGCTTGTGGGATAGGGGAACAAGTGGAGTCAAACATCACAGTGATAAGGATAAAATGTGGCAGATAAACACATCAAATAAAGCGCATATGTGTAATAAGCCTTGAAACATTTAGTAACTATTTTTAAAAATTGATTGCGTAAAAATATACTGTGTTTCACCTATCTCAGCATGTCTGTCAGGGTGTGGCTCTTATCCTTTCACAGGAGTCTATATGTTTATCATGTTCATAAACTGCCTCCTCCATTTGGCTCTCCCCATCCTTTATGAAACCAGACACGGAAACTATGCTCTAGTGGTGTCTGGATGAAGTTAGGCAGGAGAGAGGGGAGAGGGTTGTTTAGGAACATGATATTTTAAAACTTAGTATGAAGGGATATTTGAGAAAAACTAATCTGCAAATATGGTACTACAAAAACTAACAAGTAAGTAAGAGTGGATACTTTTACAGTACACAAGATTTTGTGAATTGGATAGATTATTAAATAGGCTAAGCAATAAGAATGGCAGTAACTTCCATGAATATCTTCCTTTTTTTTCTTCATTTCAGATTTGTCGATAAAGTTGACAAAATTAAAGATATCTCAGGGGTATCTTTCTTCCTTTTCCAACATGCACATTTTAAAGGTTGAGTATTTGGCATTACTTTGCATTTACAATATTTTCTATGTAGTCTAATAATTGCACATATTTTCACAAGGCTTCTTTAGAAAATAAATATATGACTCAATTGTTAAGGAAATATCTGAGAGAAAATGACAGTAAAGCAATGACTGGCTGTGGGAATAAACTCTGTATTTAATGATGGTTTCTGTGGAAAGATTTCAGTCTCCCTGAAAACCTGATGCTTGCACAGAGAACTGTATTGTGTTACGTTTGTCAAACATGGAAAAGTGAGAGTTGAATAAAGATGGTTGAGTTACATTTTTTAGCTTATGTGTGTTCTTGCTAAAGTTAAAACATAAAAGCTGACAGAAATTGAGGTAATTTAGACATATGGATCTTCGTATTTTTTGTGGAAGAAGAATTATGTCTAAAAGATCTTTACACATATTTGTCAGCAGATGGTGATGAACGTCTATACAACAAACCACCACCAGCACACTCAGCAGCTAACTTGTGTGGGACTTTTCCTCTCCTCTTCATTAACCTCATACAGGCTTATGAATTGCCCCTTCACTTTTTTCATTATTGTGAATTACAGTAGCATTTTTAATGACCATGCATACCTGTTGTCCTCTGTCACCCATATACAAACACATCCATATTAAATCAAGTAGTTTAAACTATTATTATTTTTCAAAGCACATGGGCACTTGTCATTGATTCCCCACAAAGATGGGGGGAGCCAATGACATGCTAATAAATAAAAGGTTTTAACATGCTCTACTACTACTACTACTCTTTCGGCTTTTCCCATCAGGGGTCGCCACAGCGAAATCATTTCCACCTCACTCTATCCTGAGCATCTTCCTCTCTGACACCAGCTAACCTCATGTTCTCTGTTAGAACATCCATATATGCCCTCATAGGTCGTCCTGTCGTCCTCTTGCCTGGCAGCTCCATCTCCAGCATCCTTCTACCAATATATTCACTATCCCTCCTCTGCAGATGTCCAAACCATCTCAGTCTGGCCTCTCTGACTATGTTGCTATCGCAGGCAACGTGCGCTGTCCCTCTGATGAGCTCGTTCCTAATTCTGTCCAACCTTGTCACTCCTAAGGAGAACCTCAACATCTTCATCTCTGCTGCTTCCATCTCAGCCTCTTGTCTCTTTCTCAGGTTTTAACATGCTCAACATGTAAAAATAGCCCCTAAATGACATTTAAAATACAAACAAGGCTTACTTACAATAAGTATACTGTATGCCCTATGTACAGTACCAAATTGAAATATTTTCGGTTGGGATGAAAGATGCAAATATAGAAATACTTTGAATTAAGTAAAAGTATTAAAAAAACAGAAACAGTCCAGTATTTAAACTGTGGTCCTTTTTTGGTTCCTCAACTATATTGCTTGCAATCTATGCAAAAACATTTTACATATTGTTGATCTACATCGTGCTCCTCTCCTGCTCTTTTTGTTCTTTTATACTAATGAAAGCGTGTGGAACACTAAAAATATTTTATTTTTATACTTAATAGCCAGTTTCTATGAATGTCAGCTATAAGAGCTGGATTTCAAAGTTTTCAATTTTTAACTTCAGATACAACTTAGATGGAGTTCATGCCCATCCTGAAAGACACAGCAGTTCACAGTAGCTCTAGACATTTGTGTGATTTCCTTAAGCCCAAGCACCCATGTCTTAGATGCTGCCTTCTTATTTAATCAGCACATTAAAGACATCACACAATTGTATTTCCTCCTTTGTAAATATTTTCTGTACCTTGTAGAAGCAGAGAGACTCATTTATACTTTTGTGTAATTTAGAACTGATTATTGGACCACTTTTTTTTTAGGCCTGTCACATGATAGTATGTAATAATTCTTAGTGATGATGCAGCTAGAGTTTAGAGATAGAAAAAACACATGATGCTATTTTCACCTTTGTTGACACCGACTCCCAAGCCACATCAGATTAGACTTTAGGTTACAAAATACAAAATCCTAAATTCCTATAATTTTTCTTCATAACTGCCTAATCTCCCCTAAATGTTACAGTATGTGTCAGCTTTCAAGGCTCCTATCTAACCCCAAAGTCAGCTGGCTGCTGGCAGCTTTTCAGCCTATTTTTTTTTCAGGGCTTGTACTTGTTATCAGAGTCCATCTCAGTCTCAGGGAATCGTAACGTACAGTTCAGGCAACTGGGACTGTTCATCATTAAAAACTTGTTCCACTTTCTCTCTTTCACTGTCCTTAGAGTTCATGTTGTCCTTGTTTCTTTCTCCTTTATGTGACTGGTACTTCTGTGGGTTTTGGTTCTGGTGTGTTTGTCCTTATTCAGGATCTGCATAGTGCAGAAGAGAACATCCTTTATAGCACATATTGTTTATCTATAGAGTTGTCATTCTGTCCATGATGTGAATCTAGTCTCTTTCTCTGTTTTGTACATATCTATTGCATGTCTGTCTGTCCTGAGTGAAGGATCCCTCCAAACTTTTTGAGGCTTCTTCTACTTTCTTCATTTTTGATTTCATGCAAGATTTTATCCACTTCGATAGAGTGACCTTTGGGACATGCAACACAAATACATATACCATCAAGAAATCTTAAGCTAATTTTTACTATGGTAACACTTATATCATGCTTTCAATGTAGTCTTAATCATAATGTAAAATTGTCTTAAAGACTCACTATAACACCTTCTGCTCAGTGTAATGTATCCGAATTGCCTGTCGGACTGTGTGTCTGAAAAGGTCAACAAGCAACCGGAGGTAATAAATGAGGCTGAGGCAGACTGCTTGTGTGGGCGTAATTGGGCTGAAGATCCAATACAGGGGAACAGTGACTTATGGGTAATTACCTGCAATGTCCTGAGACGAAGAGCTGTGAGTGGCTGTCTCTCTGATTCAATCAGGCTCACACAGAGCAGTGCAGTACACAGCCTCTGTCTTAATTGTCCGATATGCTTTCCCCCGATGCACAGCTGTTTCCTCTCCACTTACTCCAGCAGCAAGAGGGATGGAGAGAGAGCGAAAGGGAGAGAGAGAGGGACGCACTTGTGAACTCATTCACACACACAAAGTGCCTCTGTGTTGCTCACAACAGTACACATATACCACTCTATACAACAGCTATAAATGTGTGCACACAAGTCCTCTTCCGCTTACAGAAATCCTTTTGCATTCAAAATCTCACACCACAGTGGGGTATACATTTTCTTTATTTACATCCTTTTTGCTAAAATTTTTAATGTGCAGTGTGTTGCTTGTGACATTCAGCAGTACAAAGAGGTTTGGAAAGTGTGGCAAGTTACATTTACAATTATTTTAAATGTAATTAAAATTACAGGCCGAAAAAAGATCTTGATTAATCCGCGAAATCTAATTTCAATTTTGCTGTTGCATTCCAACACTAACAGGCTTTATGAACAGGCTTTGTAAAATTCCATTACAATTTGCTTTTTACGCTCTATGAGGGAAATAAAACACCAGATGAGTAAGATGCTCTATATACTTCATTTATTGTGTAACTTAATGAGAGCTTATTGATGACACGACAACAGAAAGGCTCAACTTATAAGATAACAATATCAAATCATTACATATGAACACAGTTCTTGTCCTTGAGTAAAAGAGGGTCCAGCAGTCCAGTCCAATGTCTCCAAGTTCAGTCAGGGGCTTTTGAAAATAAAGACATGATATATAGGGCAAAGTCATACCAAATAATGAAGTCAATGCAAGAAGCAAAGTAGGAAATTACACATTTGAAACTCCAGCTCTGCAAAGTGCAGCTCTTTCTAATTCTGACATGTAAAATATTTCCAGTTTTCTGAGCCTGGATGATACATCAAAGAGTAACGGCGAACACTTTAGTCAAGATGCCCCATCTACTGTGGTCGGATTAGGTGGTATGGCGATGTGAGGGTTCAGAGAAAACAAACAAATAACGCATGGAACAGGAAACACTGAACTTCATACTGCAGTACTCAAGTCAAGAATTAAAAGATTTACCAGACTAGCTGAAAAATTAATGCTCTTTGTTTGATAAAGAGTAACAAGCAGCACTAATTCCAGCACTCAACATTACTTCTAGGCTTCACAGAGCAACAAAAGGCATCCTGAACCAACACAAAACCAAGAAGCTGAAGGCCAAAACACATCATTATATAACACTTTAGCTCCATCAAAATGCACCTTTTAATACTGAAATGCTGTAATCACATAAAGGGGAGAAAGGTAAGAGTGTAGAGTTACAGTAGAACTATTTCACTGTCTATATTTTGAGATGAATTCATAAAAGACTATATCTATCTGCTCTATATATTCATCAGTCTTATAACAAGTATTCAGTATTAAATAATCCATTACAGTACATCATCCTATCAATCTGGTAGTGTAAAATATGTATATGTGAATATAAACATAAACTCTGTAGAAAAAAAACTGAAGCTTATTGATAGAAGTTCCTCATTGTCTGTGCTGAATAAAAAACAATGCTGTTTTATGATATTTCATAGTTTTGACTTTGTCGAGATACAAAATCTGAGTACCTTTTCCCATCAGATACATATATGTGTACAAAGTGCTTGCTCTAAAGTGTCTGTAACATTTATAAGCATGAAAAAAAGCTGTTACACTGCATTAAGATTGAGCTCATTGTGACCTAATAAAGTTCTCTACAAATGAAAAACATCCCAATTTCTATTTCCTTTCCTTAACAAACACTTTCAGATATTACTTTTTTAACAACTTATTCTCAGTATCATAATTGCATTGTATGTTCCAGTTTGCACACATTCACAATAACCACGGTACTTCTGAAACAGAACCTTAACTGTCCTCTTTCCATTCACACACAGAGGCCCTTTGGGGATATCTGTCTGGATGTGAACATTCTGAAAGTTAGATTAGCAGCATTAAGTGACAGAATTGCATCTTGACTTTGGAGCAAAACTGTCCTATTGTTGTTGTTGATAATAAGACAAACCAAATCATACCTTCCCATTTCGCCAGGCTAGAGACATTTCAGATATCAGTAACATACAGTTTACAGACTTTATCATCAATATTTCCACATTTACAACAACATTAGGTCATTAATGACCCTCTCCCACAAAAGCAATGCTGAATTAAGGTAAAACACATGTACCGTGTAGCAATATGCCGTGATTAGTTTGTATGTACTTGTATGTATTCACAAACATTTTACAGCACTAGTAAATATATTAAGACATTTATGCAATAGCATCAAATTGCTGGTATCAGCTTTATGCAGTTACAACAAACCGCTAAATTCTTTTCAAAAATTAGAGAGACAGACAAAGAGAAAAATGGCATGCGTTTATCATGTTCACATTTTTAAAGTATGTAATTTTTGGCTTTTGCTCTGTCTCTCTCTGGGATTGCATCTGGATTGTGTCAAGGAGAGGTCCACAACTTATTTCAAAGCCAGGATGTGTTTCCCTGTTTATGGAAAGATGTGTTCATTTTGAGGCTTCCTACATGTTAAAATAACAATGCCTCTCACTTGAAATGAAAATTCATTGCACTGTATCACAAAACCATCATTTTACAGATACCTGTCTTTATGACAAAAGCCATAGGATGAAAATATATGAGGAGAGCAAACACTCAAACACCTGCTTTTTATCCCCAACCACACAGGTCCAAAATGCACATACAACATCTGTGAACCAAGGGCAAGTTTACGTTATCAGCTAATGTGACCAAATTATTGACTAAGCAACAGCTTCTACATAAATAATTTGGTTATTTTACATCTAGTTCTGTCGATCCAAGGATCTAGGACTAATTACATACTGACTCAGGTTTTCTGGGGAAAATACTCTATCCATTTATGTATTTTTTGCTCTGTCAGACCAGAACTTGGAACTCAAGGGCTTTCAGCACTGATCAACATTTCTGGTTTGGAAAATGTGGTCACTTTTATGACTGTGACCGAAAACATGCAGATTAACATTTTGTGGCCTATTTGTACCCTTGCAAATATTTTTACACAATTTTCAGCTCATAGTTGTTTATGGCCATGTCAAGAAGGCAGTTAAGTATCTATTAAAGAAAAACATTTTTGAAGTAGTGTGTGTGGAGGCATGCATGCATATCACAATTTTAGTGTATGTGCAGGGTTTTAGTAGTAAATCTATGCACAGATAACCATTCCCGAAATTCACCCATATATAGCAGTACTTGCCTGTATATATACAGAAGCATAATTGCACACTTTGTAATTTTGTAAGCATATAGTAGCATAGAATTGGCAGGCCAATAACACTATCATAGGCACAGGTCATTAACATGGTACTTAGCAGAAAATCAGTACAAAATGTTAGCTAATTACAGCTATTACATATTTTCACAGTCTTTGAACTTGCTCCAGTTGCTGTCCCTACAATAGAACGATAATAACAGCTAGTTAAGTTTCAATTTAAGTGATAGATTATGAATCAGTGCTGCTTGTAAAGGTACAACTTGGCTTATTTTACAAGACACAGTCTAATGCAACACCTGATTTCATAAAACTGCCCAACCGCCCAATTGGTTTCCCTCCACTCATGATAAATAACTACATGAGTGAGCTCTTGAGCAAGGCACTTGGTGGTGCTTCATGATCTCTGCACAGTTTGTACGGAGTGGCTCCTAGCTGTGATTATGAAGAAATCCTTTCTCTAAATACACAGTGATATACACTCAACAACAAAAAGCTGAAACAAATGCCTTTATGAAAGTGTTAATGTTCAGTTTTTATTCAAATTATGTTTAGATTAAACTGTATGAATATTTTGGAAGATGTAGTTTGTGGTGAATTGGGTCACATTATATTGAGAGTTCTATTATATGACCACATTTTAATATAAAAGAAGTTCTGCTAATAACAGAAAACCTCCAAAATGACTATACAGTTTGATGTAAACTCTTAAATATAATAATAAAGATATAAAATAATATAATGAAGTAATGATGAGGTTAAAGAAATTTTGACATTTATGTTTAATTGTTAATTAATTATTTTTTAAAATAAATTGTCATTTCCCTTTTTACTTCATTTGGTGATTTCCTTCATTTTCCAGAATTCCAAGAAACACAAGCGATGCAAAAGTAATAGGACTGTATATGTAGGTTGTTGATGATTTGATGTCCCATTTAGTCATGTTGTGTTTTTCCTTTTTTTAAGTCGATAAAATAATTTAAACTCTACTGTGCATGTATAGGAAAATATCTTGACATTATACTAGTTTGGCCACTACTTTACAACATACTATTAAACAGAATGAAAACAGGAATGCAAGATAAAACTGCATAGTTGTGTTTTTAGGGCACTGTCTTTTTTAAGTTAATACTATTTTGTATAAAAATATAGCTTTAGTGAAAGACTAATATAATGGCATGATGAAATCATTAAAATGAAATTAATTTAAAAATATAAAATAATCCGGAGTTCAGAAGCAAAAGGTATTGACAGTAATTTTTCTCTGTGTCCTGTTGAGAACATGACTACAATGTGCTTATTTTCTCCCATTGAATAAAAAAAAAACATTTCTCTGAAAGATTAAGACTTCAATAGTGTCATTGCCTGAAACACAATTAGCCAGAGAGGTAAAGTGATTCAAGGCAGTGTAGGGGTGAACTAATGCTGTTTTACTCACAATCACAGTCTCAGGCTATTTTCTGTTTGTGTTTTGCATGTTTGTCAACAAAGAGATCAAGGTGTGCATTTGGTTTGTGTTTACATTTGGTTGCCTTTACATCAGATTAACTGGTGTAGCAGATGTAAAAGAGTCAAGAATAAAGCTTGTTGTTTTTCATATCTCTCAGCACCCTCTGAAACCAAAGACCTGTACACTCATCCATGTGTTGCAAGTTATTTGGTTTCACAAACAAGCGTTTTGTGACGTAAGGGACTTCCCGGTTAATTAACCTCACACCTCAAGGTCAACTGGTATTGTCATTTCATGGTGAGAGGTTTCCCAGCAGGTCTGGGGTGATGTATCCTATAGGCATAGCAGGCAGGGTCTTCAGAGGGTGCTGTGGCATGCAAGGAGAAGGAGACTGGTGTGGAGGGGGGTTAACAAGCAGACTATGCTTACTGTCCACCTCCTGTACCACTGTGTAATCTGCAACAGGAGCAATGAACTCAGGCTGGAGAGAGTCAGGAAGAATATAAGGTGACTGATTACTCCCCACTGTAGCGGCAGGCTTTGTCTGAGATGGGGGGAGTATGGTTTGGTACCCCTCACCAAGAGGAGTGCTGTTCTGCTGGGCATTGCTCTCGGTGGTGTAGCCACTTCCCTCCGGATCCACTACCAGCAGGTGAAACTGCAGCTCTTTTTGCTTCTTTTCTTCTGTGTCTTCACTGCCTTCTCTCACCTTCCCTTTCTTCAGTGTTTCCTCCTCTTTGGCTAAAGAGTTCTCCTGAATTCTGAGTTGCTGGCCAGGTGATAGCACTACCCCTCCAGAGGGCATAACATTGCTAACCTGGGCATAGAAGTCGGTGTTGACCCAAGTTTGGGACCCCGCTGCTTGGATTTGGACAGTGTGTCTGTCGCTTCTCTCTGGAGTTGGTGCTCTTTCTGCAACATTATCAGAGCTTTTTCCGTCTTCAGGTTGGCCTGGCAGCAATGTGGCCATCAGCATTAAGGTGTCTTGGTCAGAAAGATCTGGGTCATAACAGTTTACTTGGCCCGAGTCTTCTTCAGGGAAGCTGGTGGAGAATGAAAAGAAAGGAAATTTAATGTATATTTTCAGAGCTATCTGGGAGCTTAAAAACAAACAATTTGCTTGAGAATCTCTGTACTACCTAATATTGTTGTTACACCTCATGTGATGGCTGACAGATTGGGGCAGACCGAGGAGCCTCTGGGTGTCTGAACCTTGGTTGTCTTCCTTCTCCCCAGCATCTGCATCCTCAGAGTCTACCTCAATGAACTCCACCCATGGCTCATCTCTGTAGAAATCTGATGTGTAGGTGGGTAAGCCTCCCATACCTTCTCCACTCAGGATAAAGTTCAGCTCGTCTAGTTTCCCCTTCTAAAACAAATGTAAATAGAAGCATATGAGACAATTGGGATAAAGAACGTTACAAAAAATAAAACTGTTTTCTATGTTTTTATGTTGTCCTATCCTCTTCACAGGATGCAATTCATGTGTCATGTGTCATTTTTTGAATTGAGAGATGCAAACCCAATGGTGTTTGATTGTGTTTCAGTCTTTGCCTGCATTATTTTTTTATTTGTTCACATCAGGCCTTTTTCCTGAGATCCAGTTGTCAGGTTGTTTAATAAAGAGCAGACTCTGTGTTAAATGCATCTTACATCATCTGGCAAAAATACACCAAAAACACAATGCTGAACCGAAAACCCTCTTCACATCTTTTTGTGCCTGAGTTGTGCTCCTGTCCTTGTTTACTAAAAAAAGCAAAAGGGTCTGTTTGCTTTCAAATTATTTATGGGCATTTTTGCTTTTATTTCACAGCAGACACATAACAAACAGACACTGACTGGTAGAGGAACAGTGGGTGGTGTGATGATTACATAGCCTAATGCTTAACTCTGAGCCACAAGGATACCTTTGCAGTTTCTGTTTTTAAACAAAAATACAACGGAAATGGAATTAGTGTTACACAACAATTTATACAATAATTCTATCAAATAAGCATCACACAATTCCAATTCCATATGTTGGCAGCTGTGAATAATTTATATCTTCTTGTCTATATGCAGTACAGTAGAATACACTGTATATACCTGAGCTAAACTGATGGTGCTTCACTGTTTTAGAATAGTTTTAGATAGCATGATGGGTAGTTTCAAGTTTACATCTCTTAAGTAGTATTAAAGGTGATGTCCTTTAATCCCAGCTAAAGGAAACCTTCAGTGATACTGAACTTGCTTCTTTTTGTTCTAGTTTGGGAAGTACATGTAAATTAAGCCCAATAAACTTCCCTACATTAAAATAATTCTCCAATTATAGCTGAAAACATGCCTTAAAGGAACCTTCAGTTCAGATTATGACATAATAATGTGCAATTGGGCATCAAATACCCTAATACAAAAAATTATTACCATTTCAAAATGCAGGGTACAAACTTTTGCACAACTGATATTTGTTTGGTAACAAAAAAATATATTATTCCATTAATAGTGTTATAATTTAAATATTGATTGATAATTGTATAAATTAAGACATTTTAGAATTGACAGAGCCCTGAGGTGGAACAATTGTATAATTGTAGTTTAACAAATGTCTCAAAAACATAGCATTTATGTCATATTAATACTTCAACTTGCATATTAGGCAGTATATGCCAGTAACAATTTGTCTGTGACAATAAGCTAAACAGCCTTGCCAATATATTTATGCTGTTGAGCATGGATGTTAACATAAGAAAAAAACACAGACAAGACAGAATTAGAACAGACACATAAATGTACCTTTAAGAGCTCTGAATCAATGCCTTTAATTTTGGGTGCAGGGATGGGTGGCAGTAGAATCATCATTAATCTATAGTGGCAGAAAGAAAAGATGACACGATGAAGCAGGATAAAGATAATCTGTTCTCTGCATTTGTCATTATTTGTGCTTATGTGTCTGTGTAGCATGGCAGATTAGGTCACAATGAGAACTGAAATGCACATTCTTCTGCAGATTTAGCAAACATCTCCCCTGTTGTCAGATATGGACACAGGGGTGGTGGTGTGGATATTTAAAAAAAGAAAAACAGTTCCTACCTGTGTTGTTGAGAGACAATAATCAGCATGATGAATATGAGAAAGCCCACAATCCCAAAAAAAAGAATGAGTGTGAGTGGCAAAACAGTGTCTAAAAAAAGACAACATAAAACAGAAAGAATCAGTATATGTTCCAAGGCATTCCAAATTATGAACACTGTCTTCCTGAACTGCACATATTAGTGGGTCAGGATTTGTTATATTAATTACATCTGACCAAACTGTTTCACCCAAGACCCAGCATGACTTTACCTCTACTGGGCATCTCGGTCACTTGAACAAAGATGGATTCACTGAACTCTCCAAACTTAACGAAGGCCTTCATCCTGCAGCGGATGTGCACCTCATACTCTCTTCCTATGTTGAGACCATAGATTGTCTGCTGTGTGTGTGGCTGAACTTTTAACTGAAATACATAGACATAGAGATATAAAGTAAAAAACACACATGGAGGCACTTTTTATCTATACTAAGAACTACAACATGGGAACGATAGCTAAACAGGTTGTCGAAAGGTCAATATGTATTTTCGAAGTCATGAGCTATTCAAAGGTGCAATTGTTAAAATATTTAGGATACATTAAATAGAGGACATACTGTTACATTGAAAGCTGCTAAAACTGTTTCCAAGGCTGCATTTGTCAGTGTGCCGTGCCAGGCTGTAATTAATATAATGTGTGTACAAGGTCTCCTGGCCTCTGACCTACAGATCCCTCCCTTCACTTCATTCAAAGAGACTGTGTTTTCCCATAGGGCCTTGGTCTGGGCTTCCACTGCCTTGCCAACAAAGCCACACAGCATTTTACCCAAAAGACTTCAACAGGAGGAAGGGAAAGGAAACACAACATTGTGCCATTATCTACAGTTTAATTTTAAGAAGGTGCATGAGTGTTTGCATTGTTTGAACATGCTTATGTAAGAAATGTAATTTTGTAAAGTTTGAGGGTGTGTGTGTATTTGTGCATTATAAAAAGCAGAGGAAATTTAAAAGCAAGTATAAGAGGAAACACTTACTGTCTCCCAATTTGTGGCATTTCTTTCCTTGTACTGGATCTCATACTCAATGCGCATCCAGCCCATTTCAACGTCAGCAGAAGGTGGTGGCTCCCAGTTGACCATGACATCATAGCTTAGCCCAGAGGGACTAACATTCAGGAGGGTCCAGTTTAGAGACACAGGTGGGTCAGGACGTACTGCCAGAGATGAAGTCCAATTTAAACAGAAAGTAAAACCTAAAGCTATTAATATGACTGGACCTGAAGATGTAGTTTGAGGTGATGATGAATTACATTGCATTATTCTTGCAAGTTTTTCTTTTAATTTGTCTGACCCATTTATTTATATCTACTCTATTAACTCAACATTTATAATTAATTTGCACACACAAGCAGAGCTGAGAAACAAATATGTTGACAGAACAGAAATACTGTATCAGTAATCTTATGACACTGCCATATGATAACACAGTACTTTCTGCATTTTCCCTAGTTCAGGTTAGATACATAGTTACATATCAAAACATTTACAGTGTAAACATTATCTGACACTTGCTCTGATATTGACAAGCATGTAAAATTTGCTGGTTTAGCTAATATGCAAACCCAAATACCAATTTTCAAAAACCTTTCGTGCAACCTAGCAAAAGCTATTTTAATCTCTGCTACTGCATTATGTTCACTGAAGGATTTCAATTGGCAAACTATTAGGATCATCTTTTCTCTTTTCCCTACAAGTTTCAGAATGATAAACTCACTGGGAATCGACATGGAATTCATTAATTTATATTGTACATGTTGCAAAGGTTGGAAAGGATGCACACATTTTTGTTGTTTACTAACCAATATTCTCCACACTGAAACAGTCATCCTCACTGTAATAGGTGACGTTTTGGCTTCGCAGCTGCATGCAGTAGGTTACCCAAATAGCTGTGTGGTTCCTGTCGAAGAAGCACTCCCTATTATCAGGTATATACGCTGGACACTCTTTCCATGCACTGGTTGGCGATCTATAGGCATGAATAAGTGAATTATGAGAGGAAGAAACAAAGGAAGAAATCATAGAATTTAAACATAAGTCACAAATGTGCACAGAAAAGTGCTGCACATGCCAATCAACTGTTTGGACTTGAAGGTAAATTAGGTATAGGGGCAAAAACACTAACTCTTTCTTAAGGTAGAAGACTGTGAGTGCTCCAGGGGCAGATAGGTTGTGGAAGGTGCCTGGACTCCACCAACAGCGGAATGTCTCTTGGTCCCTTGATATGCACTCTGTAAAATGAGGCCCAAGGGGCGCTGAAAGACAGGTGAGAGAGAGGATGTCGGATCAAGCTTAAAGACAGAATAAACTGAAGAACTCAGACTGCATTAGTCACCTCTGTTGAAGTAAATCAATTCTGTAGAACACTTGATTTATCTTAAACTATTTCCACAGGTTATCAACACAAACTGTCCCAATTTCACAATAGATGAGTAAGCTAGCAATACAATATAACCTTCAAAGTCAGAGTGATGGAACATGCCACAGTGCAAAATAATAACACAATATCATAACAATATCACATATTTAGCATCCATCCTTGAAGCACTGAAAGATTTTCATTAGAATGTTCTGTTTGTGAGATTTAGACGTTGTGTACCTTTTATACCTCTTGCTTATTTATGCACAGAATTCAATTGCTACTGTAGCTTATAACAACACAATGTTTAATGTATTGCGCAAACATCAGCTGAAAAATACATCAGTAAGTGTTGCTGCCTTGCACATGTTTGCACCTACACATTGCAATACTGTCACATAATTTCAGTAAGTTAAGATTGTCAACTATGTTTAGTTGTCAGCTGCTTTGAGAAAAGCAAAGAAAAACCCTGATAAATGAAATGAAACAAACAGTGTGAGTAACAGTTTCTGGAGGCATGAGATAAGGCCATCTTGCAGTCTTCAGCTTTTGCAAATCCAAAATTGACTGTGCAGACATATATAAATAAGGAACTGCATGAAATTAAAGTTGCTTTTATAACCATCTACACACATTTAATACCATTTTCTTTGCCCCACCCTGAGGCCCTGACTCAGCCCTTTTTACCTCTCCCTTGGCACCATGTTCCTTCTAATCACCAATCCCCCACCACCTTCTTTTCCTGAAGGAGGTGAGTTTCTCTTCCAACTGAGTGTTACAGGGTTGGTGCAACCATAAATAAGCAGCTGGAGGTACCATTGATTATTGCCCTATCCACTCTCCCCAAGTGCTCTCGTTTCACTGGCCACAGCATAAATCACTCACGGAGCGAGAATACAAAAACACTTCACAACACAAGGAAAGAAATTACTCCCAAGATGGGCTGGAACAGAATATTCTTGCTGGAAAGTTCAGAGTTTCTAAACATTACACTAAAATTATATACATCGATTGGCTGAAGTCCACTAAATCTCAGTCTGAAAACACACGCACATAAAAACATACATCTGCGTATTGTTCATTGCTAGTTAACATAAACTAACTTCTCAGCTCAGAAACCACAACACTTTAAATATTGAGTGACCATTTATTCACACAGAATATATTTCTTTACTTTGATTACCCTTCTCACCATCTCTTTGCTGCCAGTAACCTCATAACTCACTGCATTCCTACATCATCAAGCCTCTAACTCTCTCCCTCCCCTCTTTCCCACCTTCTCTCCCTTCATCTTCTGCACACTGATATGGTTCCCAGACATTTGCTATTCTAACCAAGAAATTCCAGCTGCCACCATCAAAGAGCTTTCTGCAGACACTGGATGCAGAGCTGCAGAGTGCTTAGAAATACCACTGCACAGGTTACATAACACCTTGGCATGTATAGGGTCATAGTAAATCTGACGATATTGTGGTTAGGAAAAAACTCAGGTAAGTCAATCAGACTCAGTTTTTTTCCATATAATTCTATTTCTCATGCATTAGTCATTCATTTTTATACTTTCATCATTTGCTACTTTTTTACTACCATAAATTGTTGATCACATGTAATTAATTTGACAGACAGACAAGCCTTTTGTATGAATGTCATCTTACAGCTTTTGTTGGAGTTGAGGTAGAAAAGTAGGCAGACAAAAATAATAGGATTTTGCTGCTAAATGTCAGAGGGTAAAGCCATTTGGTGAAGGGAGGTTGTTTGCATTTTTTGACACATTTTTGAATAGTTAAATCTGACTTATGTAGAGACACATACTTCACAACGCCAGGAGAAAGCACCTTAGTCTCAGTTTATTCCTTTCACAGTCATTTGGTTACTGTCTTTTATTCTGTCCCTCTCCCTCTCCCTCTCCCTCTTCTTCTTCTTTTACCATACTGTGTTTTTCAAAGAATAAATAAAAAGCAAAAATAACTGGTCAAGCTGTAACAGGGACACAAACCAGTGAGCAGGATGTGTATGTGCATGTGTCTGTGTTGGTGTTTGGGTGCGGGCTGTCCATAGATATCTGTTGTTTCTTGATGTGTGTATCTGATAAACAGCTCTTAGCTTCAACCCTAGTCTTCATTAGTTTTTTCCAGCTTAATGTCAGCTTTCACCACTAAAGATTAAAACCCATTGAAAATCCTAAATAAAGAACTCTTTCCCTAGCACTTCTCAGAGCTAGAAAACCGCAATAAAAAGTGTTAAAAAGCCTCTAACTATTGTTTACCTTGTCTGTACAAGGTAAACAATAACAATTTCTATGTGTTTACATAGTTTAAATTACTATGTACACACATCTACATAATACTGAAAGCCAAATTAACACCGCAAGTACAAACAAGAATACATGTTTGTATTAATTTGAACAAGGCAGTCACCACTTTTGAAAAGCTGAGAAACTTTTGGTATGACTGTTCAGGACTAATTTCTGACTGGAGCACCCATGCAAGATAATCTACACCATCAGACAGTGTATGCTTGTGTGTGTGTTGTGCACACACAGAGTAGTATGAGAGTCAAAGTGCCTGACGGTGTACACATACCAAATTCTACTTGATATCCCTGAACCAAAGCACACATTGCACACACACACTAACAAACACACACAGCAATGCACAGTAACAAATCTATGTAATTAATACAGCTCTCTCACAGTGGAAATATGTATTTAATTTTTTTGGAGGAAACTAAAATAAGTTGCTTTAAACTGAGTTTAATATTGTAGGTTAACTGTTCAGTTAGGAGACTGAGTGGTTTTGGAAGAGTAAAAAAAAGGGGAAAACTGAGCCAAAGGAGAGGTGGAGAAAGGCGAGACTTCAACAAGATACAAATGTAAAAGTAAATGAGTGTTATAAATAGCTATTAACATGCACACACAGTTTCACACGTGCACAGATGCACACACAGTGACTTCCCACCATAAAAACAAAAACCGGTAAAGAATATCAAAGTGCCATTGTCCAGTTCCTTAAATAGGTTCTGCCTTTTGTCCCACTTGCACAACAGGACCTATGGCTTAGAGTTTGAGGCCACAGGATGACATTTATTGCTCCTCATGATTTTCATCATGGTGTTCATGGTAAATACCTGGTAAATTATTATCCAGAACTACTGATATTATTCTACTCTCATGGTATTACAGCTTACAGCATTAGCTTTGTTATGTCATATAATATCCAAGTGAGAGTAAATATGAATGAGTCTGTCTTAAGCTGTCGTAAGCTTGAACCTATTTCTATCTCAGATCATTAGAATGGTCTTTACCTTGAATGATGTGCTCCCTCACCTGTCCTCAAGACCTTTTATCATAAACTGAGTTTGAGAGGCTTTAAGAGATGGACATACCTCGTCCTCTTTGCCAAACCTGCCGCATCCAAAACTGTACATAACAAAAGCTTAGGACACCGTTTTTATCCAAAAAACTTTACAGTGTTGCTTCTCATTCACACATGTACTTACACAGCGATGGCTGACCCACCAGGAGCAACTTGGGGTTCAGTATCTTGCCCAAGGACACTTAGACGTATAGCCAGGAGGGACTGGTAATCAAGCCACTGACCCTGTGGTCTGTGGATGACTGGGTTACTAACTGAGCTACAGCTGCCCCTATTGTATCAGTGATGATCCTACTCGGTTAATTGGATTCATTTTATATAAAGATAGTGAAGATAATTGGTGTTTACATAGCTATTTGCTAATGCTATTTCTTTTGCTGTTATCTCCTGTACCTTGTTCGCTGGCTTTATGTTTGGTATTTATTTAGTAGGTGTTTGTTGTTGGATTGTGTTGCACTGATTGGCAAGAACAGGGAGGAAGTTGATGTTCATTATAATAGCATCAACTGGTGAAAGATTATTTTTCAAGCATCTTGCTTCTGCCATGCATTCCCCACTTCAATGAAGAGAATGCCCACTTTGCCTGGAGTTGGCATATTCACTGGATGACGTTGAAAATTCACGTGGGGGAACTACTAAGCTAACTCTGCAGGAATACGTAGCTGGAGCCAAACGAGCGGAGAAGGCTGCATGGGGCTCAGGAACACCACCCCCATCTACAAGGCTCACTAAGGCTCACTTCTACTGGGCATTGTGCAAAGTACAAACACGAATGAGCCAAAAAGCTGTGTAACTTGGCTGTTTTTATAGGGCACACAGAAAAAATACCATCCAGCCATAGATAGTAGCAGCTATTCAGACTTTTTCTGACAGACTAGGACAGATTGAAGCTTAGTGCCACTCCCTGGTAGCCAGGAGAGCCAAGTGTGTTCTCTCAGAATGAGCTGCCTTTATATCAGGAAAACTTTGGTCATCCTGATGTCCTTTCCCTACAAGTACCCAGCTTCCCTTTCAGGAGTGATGCACCATCTGGGGATGTTGTGGATGACTGAAGTACCCTGTGCAATGAACAGTTAGATCATAGTAGTCTGCCAGAGAGTGGAATTTCCATAAGCAATATATTATCAAAGATCTTGCACGCATTGAAGATTGTTAGCCTAAACATACCAGCAAGGCCTCCAGCTCCCACAGAAGAAGCCAGCATTTCCTAGCCGCAACAAGCAATGTCTGGAGATTATTTGTAAATGCTGCAGAAGGCTTGGAACCATGCCAGTGCACCACATTGTACTGCAGGGTACCGTAAATTTGCATGGTCTCACTTTGAACAGAGACTGGGCTGGCAGATATCCCCCCAGTTGAGAGGAAAACGGTGGCTCTGGCATGTTTAGGTCTAGAGCAAGTAACTAGTGATCCATGTTCCTCGGTGAAGGAATGTAGCAAGACAGACCAATGGGTTTGAAACACTTAAAATGCTGATACACAAGTTGCTTGGTCAGGCACTGTTAACCCAGAGGACCAATGGGCCTGATTGAAGCAGCTCTCATAGCTCTTGCTCAGCTGACAAGGGGCATTAGCGCTACAGTGTAATTAGCCATGCTGGCTCACAGACAGGTTTGGTTGGCAAAAATCTTTCTGCCAGAGGAAGGACCTATCTAACACGTCTGCGGTGCCCGGCAGTGCTCATCCGGACTGCACATGAGTAATCATTATAGCACACATTTAGCAGAGCAGGTGGTGCTAGATGTAAGTCCAGGGACCCTCATCCTTCACTCTATATCTCATGGCTTTAGGTAAATGGCAGGTGCAAGGTGCAGAATGGATGGCCTCTGATAATGAGGTACAGCAAATAATGCAGTGCCAGCTTAGTAACAGACCACAAGCTCATATTGGGGAGGCACCGGTAGTAGGTCTCAGGTATGTTCTAGTTAGCTGAAGACCCTACACAGACTCTATGCTGTAAATTGTCACTACGTAGAAATGTAACAACACATCATGATGATGCAGACTGCAACAACTGTGACCGGTCCACTTGGTCTTTCAGCCTCAAAGAGTTGATGGTTGTACAGACTATCTCCCCCAGTGTCTTTTCTCTGTTCGGCCTTGCAGTAATTGGAATAAAAGTAGATAAAACCCCTTTTAGGGCCAACACAAACATTTTCTGCTTAGTTTCAGTCACTATTGTTTGTGGAACACCAAAAAAAAAGCAAAAAAAAACACTCACCCTAGTGGGAGAAAAGGTCTGTGGCACAGACACCCCAATTCCCAGGTTGGTGTTGTATATTGCATTAGAACACAGACACACCAGCCTGCAAGCGTAAATGTACACAGCAGTATTGGCAACTTGCATAGCCTCTGCATACATTCAGTGCAGGACCTTAAATCAAGCGTTTTCACATTTTCGTTCCTCACCGTTCTACTTTATTCTGGCTCATGTTGCCATCCCCACTTCGCTTGGCAGTCACTGTGTCTCATGTGAAAATGTGTAACATGTTACATTCAGCCAAAGGCTGAGATGTGAGATCCCGTTTCAGCTGTGAGTCAAAATGGCTGCTTGTTATAGCTGACACTGATAAATCAACAAAACCCTTCATGTCTGTAATGTCATCCTAAACTGAGGACTGAAATCATTTCTAAGCTAGCTGTTATTACACTAGCTTCTTACACTAAATGCAATCACCTACTCAAAGTTTCTTTTATCTTTTTTGAAAAACTCAAACTTGCTCACAGCATTCACTGATTTAAACTTTTAAGAAACATGCCAATCTAAAAAACACCACTTGCTACAGAACTTGAACACTACAATTATACATTTTTTAGCAATTAAACCTGCTTTATGATTCCTTATCTTTCCTTTTCTATATGATCTTTCTTAAGCAGAGTTTAGTGATGTTTTTAGTGATTGTGCCCTAATGCATGACAAAACGGTAATAATGTGCTGATTAGGTTTTAAACAAAATCACATAGATACATATATATATTTTTATTTATTGTATCAACAAAAAGACTTAAAGAGCAAAATCACACTGATTTATTAAATTTACTAAACCTGTCTAAATGTACTGAGTGAACTGAAGGACTGTACCGTTGTCTTACAGTGACGTTGTGTTATTTCAAATTTGCACAGATAATATGTTTTCTGTGGTAGTTTAACTCTCAACAAACATTTATGCTGAATGTATCCCATATCCAGCTGTTTGGGCTACTTATTTGCAGCTAATCTTTTAGTTCTTACACCACATGTTCTCCCTCCCACAGTCAACAGAATGCATCTCCCTCCCCTGCCTTTTGAGTTTCCAACTTTGTTTAACTTCAGACACCATACACAACAGAAGGGCCCAGTTTCGGTGCTCAGAGCAAACACACCCACTGCTTCTCTTTGAAGCAGATGTAAGTACAGATTGTGTGTACAAGCCAGGCAGATCAAACCTCTGCATTGTTACCACTGGTTACCACCTCTGTGGCAAAGAACACAGCCTCACACAACAGGATCAATCTATGGGCCTTAGGAGCGAGTTCTCTTGAGACACACCAGCAGACATTTAGGGAAGGTTGAGGGAAAGAAAAAGAAAGAGTTTGAGAGTTTGTGGGTGTGAGAAGAGATCAAAGCAAATGTCGACCGCTGTCTATAATCACTCTGGTAAGCCTTTAAATATATCGAGAACCTCTAAACATCTACTCTTGGCTTGTTATGTGGCTTTTCTTACAACAGACACAAAATGCTGCAAAAGATTGTTTGACAAAAAAGACTCTTCAGATGCCCAAGTGAAAAACCAAAATTGGCTTCAATAGCATGAAAAGCAAAACAGCACTCAGTGATTACTGCAACACTTCTGCTTGGGAGAGAGTGTGATGGGTAATTAGTCAAAAATAGACATTTTTTTGTGTAAACCCAGTGGAGAAGGTCAGGATCGGGTCTTGTACAGTGCTAAGCTTGAGAAAGGCACAGGCGACATATGTTTGCTCATGCTATCAGTGGCTTTTTTGTGTTTACATATGCTTTAACAGTTGTTGAGGAAGATCAGGGGTACATTAAGTGTTCACTCAAGACCTTTTTGACGTTTTGAAGGGGGTGGACCAGTCCGGTGCTGGATCGTTTGACATCAGCTGGTTATCAGTGTTTTTTTCATGAGCTTATCAGAGGTAATGTAAACCTACAGAGGCAGGCATTTGTTACAGTGTGTGAGCCAATACTAAGTCAAAGAGTCTGAGGGCAAAGACATAGAGCTCAACCACAGTTTGTTTTATGTTTAAACACTATTGTTTAAATCTTTAATATAAAATGACATCTTAAAGTGTAATCAGTGATAGCTGTGTTGAAACTATATCAGTTGCGTAGATGTAACATTAATACACACAAATGATTTAGCTGGTATAGTTTTCACATTATCAGGATGATTCGCTGTGGCGACCCCTGATGGGAAAAGCCGAAAGAGAAGTAGTAGTTTTCACATTATCACGTATGTATTTTATCATGTCACTATTTCTGGTTACTCTGCTGTGGATTCTCACTCATCTTCATGAGCTAACAATAAAGGCACTTACTTTATTGAGCCACCTACACCCCCACCCCCCACCCATCCCCTTTGTAATGCAATCTGTTTTCTTAAGACCATGACTAACAGGCATATGACAGCAATAAATTAGAATTTGTGATACACGGCCAAAACTGTAGTCATTAATTTGTAATCAGAGGGCCAACGTGGCCCTTAACCAGGAATTCTCAATCCATAAGGGAATGCCTAAAGTATGTTTAAACAAATATACAACTGGCAATGTTTAAAGAAGCAAAGGTGGGTATATTCACAGTTGGCTGCTCTAGAACTAGCTATGTTTCCAAACTCATCTTTGCTTGGAAAAGCCTAAATTGGATTACTAAAAACACTAAAAACACCAGAACAGAATGAATAATATGTTTACAACACATGGTAACTGAACCAGTCTTGTCAAACTTCTGTGCCACCTCAGCCCAGTGGATGGATTTTTGTTTTTTACCAAACCTCGACTTCACAATAGGTTCATGCTTAACTTTCTTGTTCCCTGATCACTGTTGGCAGTAACTATCATTTTGGATTTGAAAGTATGAGGTATTAATGTATATTATTCAAAGTATAGCATACTTAAAGGCAATGCTTCGCCCTAATTAAACCCAAAAAACAGAAAACAAGAAAGTTGGATTCAGTCTTAACTTGGCAGGCAAAGAAAGGATGAGCTGGTGTTCTCTAAGGGAAGCCAGTGGAAATAATTCTAGCTGTTTTTGGCTAAACCCACACAAAAAAGTATCTGCCTAGTGAAGTATCAAACTAGGTAGATAGTGGTTCATTTCTTATTGGCAGAATCATGTGTGCTTCCATACTCCTACTAGTTACCTAATTGTAAAGATCTGTAATGATGTATATATTAATACCAAAGCAAAGGGAACATACTAAAAATTATTTGCATGTGCTGAGAGCACAGTACCCTGTGTAGCCATGTGAATTCCGCTTTATTCAAAGCCCATATTTCACAGCCATATTTCTCCTGGTAATATGCATGCTTTCCATTGTGGCAGCATGTGGTGCAGCAGCCACACATTGCCAAGAGATGGTTTGGAGATTTCTCAGGTCTCTGTCTGCTGCTGTCTGGCTCACTTTTTAATGGCAAAGAGCAGATGTACCTAAGAATATACTGGCAACACAGTGACTTGGCAAATTGTACTGTTAAGGATGACATTTATTTTCTTGCCAAATTTTTTCAGTCGCATGAGCTGCATGCAAATATAACATTGCTCTAAATGGATCTGAATAATGTGGCTAGGCTTCTAATTGTATTTTTTGCACTGTAATCCTTAACCAAAAATCTCTTAACTTAATGATAGTGAAAACATCCATTGACCATTTTTACACCATTTACATTTGATGAAAATAAATTTGCATGTAAAGGGACACGCAGACACATAAAATCTGCACTCTCTTTTCAATATTTTCAACAAGCAAAAAGTATACTTATGTCCTAAAAACATAGGCATTCTTTAACTAACGAAAAAAAAAAAAAAACACCTTCACTTAATTTTGTCTGCAGTTGCTTGAACTATTAGAAATAGGTACCAAGTCACCACCATCTAGCACTACTAGGGTGCTTATTATATGGTAAAAGACAGCATACTAAGATTGTAAAATCCTTATCCTTATCGCTTATATTAGTTTAGCCTTTTTTGTTAACTGTAGCATTTTTTCAATCAATTCTTTGAAATGGTTCAGCGACAACTCGATTAGTTGACTGAACTACCTGCAACATTCTGTCCCTGGACTTTGACAGAGAAGCCCTGACCATATATTTACCCTGGTTCTATTGGTCACTAGCCTGTTTGACAAGCCAGACGAGGAAAGTGCGGCGTTTACTCAACAATGAACCTTTCCACATGTATCTGAGCAAACACAGCATTCTGCAACTTATGTCTGACATAAGACGTGATAATGAGCATGCTGCGAACCCTGAATCACTTTAGTTAATGTTTGATTAGGTGCACATCATGTGCACATTGATAAACTTACTGGTAAACACATTAGTCTGATTCTTCTGCTTATTTGTCTTGACACATGGCACTGAAAACACTAATAACTTACCTGATGATGTCATGTGGTCCGAAACCATGAGAAACGCACAACCTGGAGTGGAGATCCAATCCAGGGCGGAAATGATGAGGAGAAGGAGGTTAGTGGAGGACAATGAGACAGCCATGATGCTGGAGAGAGAGAGACAGACAGAAGAATGTGAGAGGGACAGAGAAATGATGGTTATAATTATCAGCTGGACTCCATGATGACATGCCCATGTGAAAAACCCTCCTTCCCTTACTCTTTGACTCCCTCTTCCTTTTTGTCTCTTTCTTTTCTCTGCCCTGTGAGCACAAGGCAGGGAGCCATTTATTTTCAGCTGGTGGATGTGAAATTTAACACGGGACAGGGCATAATTAATTATCATGCCAGGTTGCTGCTGCAGCATTTGACAGTTAAATACATAAGGCCTGTTATTTTGTGCTTAAATATGTTTTGTTTCTTTTCTCTTGTATCTTTTTTGTACTCTACTAGAATCAAGGGGGCAATGACAGTCTATTTGAGAAAATAGAAAAAATACCAAAAACATATCTTTTAAAAATGCAGAGAAAATACCCTAAATGTTTTTTGTCATCACAGTAGCTAGGCTTAGCTTTTAAACAGACATATTGAACAATTACTATGTTAGATATGACAGCAGAAAGAGTGATGTGAAATAAACATTAAAAGTCCTAATTATATACACTCGGGGCACTAACTAATAGCAAAGAAAATGTCAGTTCAATTAAGTATTTTGTTATTGCAGTGACTACTCCCGGAAGGCAAGCAATGAGGCCAGGCATCACTGCTTTAGACATTCAGGAATTATTCTAGTCAGTATTACACAATTCTGGTTCACGAACAGTTATTAATCTAACTGCATAACAGTAGCTCCACATGTAGAATTATTAAATATGCTTGTATATTTTTGGAGCATAGCCAGCAGCACAAACAAGCTCAAAACTGGAAAAAGAAACCACTAGCTGTAGCTAAGTTGGAAGAGCAACTGCCTGAGAAACCCATGGTTGGTGACCATGGTTCAGACTTGGCAGTACTTCTTGGCAACATGCTGAAGTGCCCTTGGACAAGACAGTGAAACCACCATAGTAACACCATCATCTTTGTGTTGCTACACAACAACAATTTCCCTATGGGGAATTAATAAAATATCAATTTATTATTATTATATTTTTTGTCATTCTGGCCACTGTTGCTCTCCTTTCAGCTTTGTTTTGGACTCCATTATGTTACGGTGTAGTATCTGACTTCAGATGTCTGCAGTTTATTGCAGGGCAAGAAGTCCACACAGAGATCAAAATACCTGCCAAATAACTACCCGGTATTTCTGGAAACAAGGTGGATGAGTTTGGTCAAAGTGGACTACAACAATAAAGTTGTTCAGAATATTAAAGTTGTCCAAAAATAATGAAAGGCAGTCAATATCCCATAGATCTTATCAGAACTGCAGTCAGCTGATAATTATCCATCAGTTAATCAATAGTGACATATTTATTTCTAATACAAAAATAATTACAGCAGCTTTAAGTATGTCAACCCATATAAATTTTATATTTTTATATATATTATAGGTGTGACTTTTGGTGTCCAATCATCAAACACCATCTTTACTGTAGCAAAGTATAGAAGATTCTAGAGAAAGATCCTGGTAAATTAGAGACCAACGCCATTCACATTTCCCCTGAGCCTTACACCACTTCTAAAAGTCAGCCATCAATTTCCCAACAAAACCTTTAGCACAGAAATGTGGTGACTGCTTCTCTCATGCATTACATCTACCTACAAATATAAATAAGATTTTTTATGATGTGGCCTGTTATAAAGGAAAAAAAACTTCCTCCCATCAATACCCTGGTCTTGGCAAATGCATTCTACCAGTCAAGTCCAACCTCTATATATAGGCCAAACTTTCTGTCCGCACCCTTGCTATTTAGAGCTGTGTCACCACCACTTCACTGGGCAGCCAACAACCCTAAACCTGAAGGCTATGGTTCTGTGTGCTTTCTCCAGTTCTATTATTTCCTGAACAGGGAGGATCTTCAAAATATCTAACTACAGTGTTCTATTCTGCCTCCAGTTCTTCTGTGTTTTTTAAAGAAATCTTTGGGCTACACTCTTAGAAAGAGCAAATTATTATTTGACAGTAGACTGTATATATTCACAGTATATAGAGCCAATACTGCCCAACATTACAGCCACTTTGGACACATTTCCAAGACCAGCAGGCCTGGATAGCATCTTTCCTGACAAGAAAATGTCTCAGCAAAGCTTATGACTGTAGCATAACACTATGAATCAAACTCTGACACCAGTTAACAGCAAGAATGCTGTTTCAGTTCAATTACTCTGCAATAGAACTATTGCATACTTTTAAAATTTCTATATAACACTACAACTACAAAACAAAGTCTTTAGAAAATTCACGTATGTTGTTCACAGTTTGCAAAACTAGATAACTCACAGTGCAGTACTGTATTTCTATTGGTACAAATTAATAGTCATTAGTGTGTGTTTGAGAACCTATTTGTGTCTGCATGGCCAGGCAAGGCCAAGTTATACAACCCAAGAAATCATGGCAGAGAGCAGTCAAGCAGCAGGCCCATCTGGCCTGACTGCAGAATTCCATTTACAATCAATTATTACTCTTTTTCTGCTTCTTACACATTGTTCAAATTTGTCTTCATATTTTTGTATGCCCTGTGTCTTCCTCTTACATTGATTTGATTCTAAAATCATTATAAAAATTTTGGCATTTTATGTTCTCATCAAGGTTAAAGCATCACCATCATGGCAGATTTTACAACCTTCTGAGAGGATTTCTTAAGACTCTTAAGGGTTTACATTCTTTCCCACACTGTTTTTCAGAATTCTTTAAAATTTTTGATTGAACCAAAGTGCTACAAAAGAGAGCCAAACAGCCCTTCCATTCCAACATAAGGCCTCATGTTAATCCTCACATTACTCCCCCCCGCTCTTACATGAAAGCGTCTGTGAAACCACTGACAAGGCTGGCGCTTCATCTCCATCTCAAGCAAGTTTCACCCCCTTTCTCTTCGACTCTCAGCCAATTGCAGGCGCTCAGGCTCACGGGAAAGCTCGCTAATCCAATCAGTAAGAAGGAAGGCTCAGCCCAGGCCTCCTGCGGTCCCTTGGTAAACATTTAAGTTCTTTGTGGTCAACCTTCCTTCCAGTAGTTAGGCCATAAAATTCACATGCACAACTTCTTCAGGGACCAAGTTCCATGGATTTTTATAAATTCTATTCACTCTATTTAGGCATGTTAGTTAAAATGCCACAAGTTGTTTGTCAGGTCACATAAAACTGATAGTTTGTACACTTTAGAAATATTAGCCTAGAAATAACAATTCTGGCAAAAAATTAAATGACTATCAAAATAACATCCAGGAAATATGAAAGTTTTAAAAAAAATTAATTTTAAAAATCCCCTTTTAAAAAATACTTCTATGCTCAGTAAAATATCCGCAATCTCATATGTCAGTGGGACAATGATAGGCACCACATACAATGAGTATATCACGTTTTTTTTTGTCAAAAGAGCATCTTCAGGTTTTGGGATGTACTGGAAGTGTGACAGAATGGGCTGTGTGTGAGGCCTCTGTGTGAAGACATGTTTTCTTGAAACTCTATTAATCATCTGTGTTTGTTCAAAAGGGCTGACAAGAGAGGCCAGAGGAGGTTAGAAGCAGATGGAGTGGTGGTTAAAGGCTGAAGCCAAAGAAAAAAAGGTTACGGGGTGAGAGGTCATATCATCTGTGTTGTAGCGGCAGAAGCATATACACACACTTAGAGTGATGTTGCAAGCCTAAGTTTAGTTTGCAATCTCTCTAAAGAAAACACAGCAAAAAGACTGCAATGTATTCCCTCTAAAATTCTTAAGAAGAACAAATTGATGCTGATGAAACTTTCCCTGGTCATGAATTCACTATAAATAAGTTGGAAGAAATATGGCACTCTTTCTGAATTTTTGTTTGGAGAATCAGTTGTTGACTACCGTATTTTTCGGACCATAAGCCGCTACTTTTTTCCGACGTTTTGAACCATGCGGCTTTTACAGAGATGCGGCTTTTCTATGAATTTTTCTGCAGCCCTCAGATGGGCGCTGTAGATGGAAGTCAGTGCAAACAAAAAAAAGTTTTTATTCTTAGCGCATGCAACCCAAGACGCACAACAGCAAACATCAGCACTTTTACTGCCGTGTTACTGGCACCATTCAGGTTCAGGTGTATGAATAAACACTTATGGTACAAAATCTTTTGTTGAGCGCAGCAACTCCTGCGTAATTCGTGAAGAATAAGAGACGTCTTCTCCTTTGGCTATGGAACAAGCCGTTTAATTATAACAATGACGTTTTTGTCGGCTCTGTACATTCAGCCACACATACACGTAAACGCACTCTTTACCGTAATGCGGTAAAACAGCGCACAGAACATCCTCATGCCTACTGTGAACAATGAGTAGGGAGCGCACAACAGATATTATTTCTCAGCCTGGATATTGGCGGCTTATAGTCCGATGCGGTTTATATGTGACAAAATATATATTTCTTTTAAATTTTAGCGGGGGGCGGCTTAAATTTAGGTGCGCTCTATAGTCCAGAATTTACGGTACATGTGTCCGGGATAAGTTTCAGCACTGGATAAAAGAAAAGTTTGGATACTCACGTTTTGCAGCACCATGGATTTTTGGGTCCCATGTGCTAATATGCTCACATAAGCTAAAATGTACAAGGGGCTAGATAATGTAAACATTCAGGGGTTATTTAAATTTAGCTCTGTAATCCCATATAAATATGTAAAAAAAATTCACTCTTACTAATACTTACCTTAATAAAATGTTCTTTTTACCTTTCACGATGCAAGTTAGCTTAACTGATTGTCAAGACAGAACATTGTGTTTAATAAAGTTGAACTTGTTTTTAAAACAACTTCATACCTGTAAAATATTATCTTCCTTTGCTTTTAATAAACTTTCTTTCATTAGTAAATCCAACAGCAGCACAAAAATCTGGCATGGTCTACAGCTTGAACATGACAAAACCTCCCAGACAGCAGCAGTCTCATCTCACAGTCTCCACCACACCACTGCTCAAACACAGCTAACCTTAGCTAGCTAGCTAGCAGCAAATCATCATGTTGATCACCTAAGTGGCTCCCTGCACTAGCAAGTTTTAATTCACAAACCTGTAACTGCCAACTGTTCACTGGCAACTGCAGCTATTGAACTGGTTTAAATTGGGGGGTGCTGAGGTTAACTACAAACTTTGAGATAGTTCTAGCTTTTAGCTAGCTAGCCATCCGGCTCACAATCTGAATGAAACACACTGATCCAAACACTTTTAGGTTTAGAAATATTCTGGACTTCTGAGAAAACATGTTGGAATCAACCCCAGAAGCCATTACTATAATTTTGCCTTTCAGTTCTGCAATTTTTTTCACTTTGCTGGCAAGACAAGACGATTTACAATGTTGCCCCTTACTTAACTATCCTGTAGCACAGTGGGTGAGGCAGCGGCTCATGGATAACAGGGTCAACCAAGTGGGCTTATCACACTGGGCTAATGGAGGGCTAAGAATTCAAAGATTGGAATCAATTTAATATGACATTGTTAATTACTTTTAACCAGCCACTGAATTGCTAGCCAAGCCTACATAGCAAAATCTCACAGTATTTAGGGTTTAAAAAAAAAAAAAAAAAAAAACAAAGGCAATAAAGTTCATTTACATTTACATTTAGTTATTTGGTAGACTCTTTTATCCAAAGCGACTTACAAGTGAGGTACAAGCAAAAAAAATCTAATTTATAGAGAAAAACATCAAAGTAAAGTGCTATCAAAGAAGTGTTTCATGAGATGCAAGCACAAGAAAAAGCAAAGGAAGATATGGAAGAGTTCTGTTTTCAGCAGTGTTTTAAATGTAGTGAGTGTGGGCGCTGAGTGTGCAGGGTTAGGCAGCTCATTCCACCATTGTGGAGTCACTGAGCTATAGAGTTTTCCTTGTTGTCTTCTGTGTGGTGCTGGGACTACCACACGTCGTTCGCTGCCCGAATGCAGCGGACGGGAGGGATTGTAGACCTGAATGATTGAGTTATGGCATGGCAATAAAGTATGGAAATGTGACACCACAAGGCATCTTTATAGGTGAAAAACTGCAGTACTGGAGTAGGAACAAGCACTTTGGTTAAATGTAGTAGCATTAGCTAACCTATGGTCATAAAAATTAAACCCACAAAAACAGGATGACTGGATGATTTAATGTTGTGACCTCTTGACCACCACGTGCCATTTTTAAAAATAAGCATCACTGATAAGAACAGCATGTCTTGCAAACTGAAAAACTACAAGTCTGGAGGACACACAATATTTCTAATCAGTAATAACCATAATAATATGCAAACATTTGACCAAGAAGTAAAAAAAGTTATGTAATTATCAAGTTTTTTTTTTACATCATCAGCAACATTGGTCCTATTTATCTTGTATATTTTGATAGTAATCTATATCACAGACTTCCACGGACCTGAACCCTACAATACTGTTACGGCCCATATTAATCTACCACAAGGTGTGACAGCCATTATAAATTATTTCAAAAATATCGGGTCAGACATGATTAAATTCTAACATTATCATTTCAATATAACCATGTTAAAGAGTACACAAAGTAGTCCAAAGTTCCACTGTTGGATCTCTCAATAATTACACAAGAATCATGCAAATAGATTTTCTGCCCTCTACCCTTCCCTCCACCACCACCACTAAAGTCTTTCTTTAAAATAAACAAAATTTGAGTAAACATACTGCAGACCTCATCATGGGCCTGCATGTTAAAGCAGACACCAGTGAAGAAGAGTCCACACTGGGAAAGAAGTGGGGCCCAAAAATTGCAACAACCTCATAAGCCTTGGACTGCTGAAAATATTTACATGCATTTATTAACTTGTGGTGGGAATGTGTATATATATATGTATATGTGCATATTTATCCAGATAAAATATATATGTACAGAGTATACATTTTTAATCTGTTGCATGCGTGTCTGTGCATGTGTGCTTTGAGATATTCACATCTAAGTACTGGATGGCTCCAATATCTCCTACTCTTATTTCATAAGAGAGAGTGGAAAACTCAGAGTCAGCATACTGGCATGAGAAGAGCCTCTGCTGGAAACAGATCAGGACACACATCTGCAAACCCTGCTCTGAGCATGTGGGAGGCGAGAAAGACACAGAGAGAGTGGGTGTTTGTGTGTATGTGCCTGCAGTATGTTTAAGTCAAGCGTGTGTATCGGCATGAAAACAAAAAAGGTAATGAGTGCAAATATGAAAAAGACAGAGGCATCAAAAATGTGCAATGTACAGATGTGAAAATGAATAAATTGTCTGTTGTGAAAAATGTGTGTGTGCATTCACAGGCATGGATCAGTTGGTCTGAAAAACTGATACCAAAAGCTGTAAAGTTTTTCATCTGATACAGCTGCCTGAAATCAGTAAAATAACTGGTTACCACGGTTGGATGTTGAAAGATAATTAAATCAAACTACTTAGAGATCAGACTCGCATATGAGCTAATCTGGATTGTGTTTTTTTTTATGTGTTTTGAAAGGAATACATTCATTGTCCTGTTCAAAAGAAATCAAAGTCTCTGTTAACCCACATGTTGTTTTACAGGACTAAGTATAGATGTGCAGCATGTACCACTCTAATTTGTTCTAAATCCTGCTGCTTCATCCTCTTTGTCAGAGACACACACGCGCATACACATCACGACAACCATCATGCACACCAATAAAGACCAATGCACATGGGTGTGTGTGAAATCTAATGGTTTCTAGAGTGCTGTTGCACTGTCAAAGGGTATAGAACATAACAGCTGTACTTAATGTCGTATGTGGGAGTGTATCGAACACTGAGTCAGAAACTGATGGAACCAATGTCTCTTAAAACTCCTCGCTTCATCTATTAAAACATCTCTTACTACAGTTACCAAGTGAATAATATAATAGCTACCATTATGCATGTCCTTCATCTTGCTTTTTTCTCTCTGCACTGGTACTTAGTGAGCAACTGTTCCAACAATAAAGCTAAGCAAGTTTCAGATATATTCAAATAAATATTATCTATCTATGGGTTATTTCAAAAAGCATTTAAAATATGAATACTATTACACCCACAATATACGATATTGATAATTATTAAAGTGGCATTTAAACTCTCACCATTGGTGCAGTATTTTATAGTGCTATGTGAGAATATACACATTAGATACAATACACACACTAAGCCAAGAGACCCAAGAAGACTCCACAACAAAATTGCCTTTTAGAGTAGAATGTATTTTGCTGATGGATAAAACTTTTTATACAAGTCTGCACATTTTATTCAGTCACAGTGTTGTGTGGATCCTTATTATATGTATTATTTATGTTATACCCTAATTAAATACAAATCCAGTTAGTAGAATTAAAACACAGACATAAAGAGGTAAATATACTGTACAGCATTCAAACTCTCATGAAGTCAAAAATTAGATTCTAATCATTTTCACTAAATGACTGCCATTTATTTAGTAATGCAGTATGGAAACACAAAATCAATTAAGAGCAATAAAGTTTAATATGTTTTTAATCATTTAAGTATCCAGATTAAACTCTGGCGATTAGCTGGTTCAGCATTTCATTATTTCTGGCTTAGTAGATCAAAACACTTCAAGAGATACTGATCACCGCTAATGAAAATCAGTTTCAGTCACATATACAAATATTTTAGCAAGTCAACAAGCTGCATATACAAGTTTTCTGTAACACTCACATAACCAAACTGGCTAAAAGAAACAGACTGGACATTCACAAAACCCTACGCTCAACTAGAAAAAACTCAATCAAATACAGAAAACAACAAAATCTACTGAACATGGATGAGGCAGCAGGACAGCCTATTGTTGCCATAGTGACCTCATAACATTTAGGTCGACTTTCCCTAGTGGTGTTGAAAATCTAAAATGTTTAAAAGTATTTTTTAAAACATTGTGGTGATTTTCAGATAGGATTCAGCTCACCTGGCAGACTTAGTTTTTTTCATTTTGCAGCTTTTTTCTAGAAATTCTCAGCCTGTTTTATTATACGGATGTGAAAATGTTTATCTGCGTTTTCTTAAGTTGCAGTAGATTGAGCTCTCATGGCCACCACTGAAAAGTGCCTCACCTACACTAGGCTAGCCTTCAGACTGTGTCACCAATCAACACATTACAGCATTTGGGAATATTCTGGTTTCAGATGTTTATCTTTCAGGAGCTTGATCCCCCATTGAAACGAGCCAGCACATCACGAACAAAAGCTAAATGACTCCCTTTACTCACAGGTTTTTGAATAGTCTATGTTTTAACACCAAATAAAACTCCCCAAGTTAACAGGAGATAACTTAGCAGGTAGGCTCTGAAGGAAGGCAGGCCACATCCGTCTACACAACCCACTGCTGTCACTTCATCCCCACACTGCCCAGCTGCTCTTGCAACACCGATTTGCTGCGGAATTCTGGACAATTTGACGTTTCTGTGATTTAAATTTGGGGCTTTTATTAAGTGTAGACTTAACCTCTAACTGCTAGATGTTCTGGTTATTTAAAATATTTTACAATCAATGTGTAAAAGAATGTAGAACAATTTTAAGCAAAGTTTCTCGCGTCGTGCGTGTCGGCACCGTAAAACAGTCCCAGACATGTGGAGGAATACAAAAATAGATGCAGTACAAGGTTTAAAAACAAATAAACGCACTTACTTACGACGTCTCGTGTCGAAAAACTGCAAAGACAACGCAGATCGACTTTTCAGAACTTGGCCATCTGATGGCCAGCGTGAGCACCAATGCGCACGAAAAGTCCTCAACCCGGTCGGCCCAGTAAGATCTCTCCGAGTCTCTTGTCACATCACCGTGCTGCTTTGCTGCGGAAGATTTGTTTGTCTTATCTGTTGCTCAGTTCATGATCTATCCTACTTTCAGGGCTAAGCACAGAACGTCGCAGAGTACATGCAGCTACAATGAGTATGTATGTGTGTCGGTTTCACATGGCGATGAAGCGCCCTCATCCGCCAACAGCCCGCTTTACTGCATAATAACCACGAAGGGGCACACACCCCACCCCCTAAACCTGTAACCTCACAGGCAAACGCAGCACAAAATCCTATATAACACCGGGTTAAACGTCCAAAATAAAGGTAAAAGCAGCCTGTTGCTGGATTCAAGGTTTAGATAAAATGGAAAGTAAACACTTAATTAGACTATTTTATTGTGCCTAAAAAGTATTATAATAGGCTATTGGTTGGAAATCCTATTAAAACATTTTTAACCAGTGCGTCTGATTACACATTGACATTTTTGATGCTCCATTGACTATGATTGTCTGAACTTGACCAGATCTATACAGACCATAATTAGTCCATGAGAGTTCTTTTTTTTAAGAAAGGGGTTTACAGTTAATATTTGTAAAGCTGTCACTTTTCTTTACTTATTTATAAACGCTCCTATATAATTGCTTTAAAGTTGTCAGCTACAAATACTGTGCGTACTGTGAAAACGTACTTCTCTAAATATAAAAACCCCACGAACAGGGCAAACGTAGCTTAATGTCTGGATCTATAGGCTCTGATGTTTATTGGAGCCTTGTTATGAATGGCTGCGTCTGTCTAAAACTACACTACGTGGGGGCTCACGTGTAGGGTCCACTGGAGAAGTGACGCCACGAGAGATTCGCCCAGACTTTCAGCTGTTAGTGAATGTACACCCCCGAGTCAAGAGCCAACAATTAGTATTGACGGCCCGCCCCGACACGTGAGAGAAAACACACCCATGTACCCAGCTGTTGCTGCTGGCTTGCAGATTTTTCTGCACATCAACTACATGTAGATTGCAAGACACCTAGGAATATTTGTCATTCTAGGATTTTTGATCAGCAAAACATTGAAAAAAAAACAACTAATTGCATTAAAGCTAAAGTAGCATAAGTATAACTTTCCAGTAGAACTGTTTCCTGCTCTACACACACTTAAGTGTGGTTTATTTTGTAGTACGGTAGTACTGAAAAATGTGAATAAAGTTAAACAGTTTTAAGGCACCTATGTTTTTAAAAGGGTCAACTGTAAACAAAAGGACTGACAGAGCAGGCAGATTGAAAAAAATTGGTCTTAGCGTCTGCATTTTTTTGGCCCAGTGCCTTTTTTCTTCTTGCCAATGCATCAATGCTGTGTTGACATAATTTGTGATGCAAGGGGAAAGAAATGGAATTGGTCTGTCTGCACTGAGCTGTCCTTGTATTTTTATATCCCTGTCCTCTTCTCGTTTACAAGGTCTACAAGTTATGGTGTGGCTTTAGCAAATCCTGCAGCTGCAGTGCACATAAAACACTTTATAAGGCCACCAAAAAATTGTAAATCCTAACTCTGAGGAAAAAGAGAGAGGAAAAATCTGTTAATGAAGTATATCTAGTGAGGTTTACATATGCTTTTAATATGCACAATGGATTTCTTTGCTGTATTCCAAGTTTAAGCAAGAAAATAAATTCAAGGGAAATTAGATTCACTAATTTGCACTGGACTTGTAACACTGAGAGATTATCTAACAAAGGGAAAAACACACATATATACACACATTTGTATATAATAAATAACCCCTGCATGTCCATTTGTTGGTCAGTTATGGGACAGAGTTTTCTTATTGGAGTAGAGTGGGGGGTGTCTATTGAATTAGTTCCTTTGTTGTGGTACTCTCATTCCTGTGATTGTTTATTCTGAGCGATCATGTGGACATATGCTGTATTGAATTTGACAACAGAGCAAAGAATCTGGCTCACAAACTGGTGCTACTTTGCTTGCACTGCAGGACTGGGAAAGGCTTGGTCTTAAGGTATTCCCCTTCAGCTACACCCTTAGTGGGATGTTCATTACAAACTAGTGATGGTAGTTACAGTAAACATAAAAAATGTGCTTTTAGTTTTTTATTCATTTTCTTTTGTGTTTTAAAAATGTTCAATCTTTAATAAAGGAAAAGGAATAACATGATAAAGTAACATGTTCCTCAGTTTAATGACTTGGATCATTTGTGTGTTTTTGGATGACAATGAAGGCACACAACACAGAAGAATAAACCACACAAGGCTTTTGTTATACAGACAAATTTTGATAGTGTCAGTTTATCGTTGTGTATTGATGTTTTTGGAAATTCAGATATCTTTTATGTGAATGAAAATTAAACAGTAATTACAAACTAACATTTTAATTTCAGCCAAATCACTTTTCTGCAAAAGCCTTTCAATAAACATGTAAGATCTATTAGTGTTTTGATCTGTTTGTATTTCCACATAATGAAAGGGTGCCCTTTATGTCATCCCCTTCAAGTCACCTGTAATGCATTTAAGGCAGTTTCACGTCACACGAGCGACCATTCACAACTATGGCAGCTCCATGCTGCCTATTGAATTAGGATAAAAGAGAGGACGCAACAACAGGGGGAACACACACACACAGAAATAACAACAACAACAAATATAGGGATGGATCACTGTTTTCATGGTTCCGTATCTCTGTATTATAGAGCTACTGATAGGCTCAGAACCATTCACAAATAATATATTAAAAGTTTTGAACTTTTACCCAGTATTCTGAGTCCTTAACCTGGCTTACAAGACAGCAGGAGGTAGGTGGGATAAACACAATGAAGAGGGGAGGAAATTGAAGTGAATTGGTGAGATGTCATGGGATGAGTAAGATCCAGAGAGTATCAGCATGAGTGCCCCACAATGTGCAAAACAACACAATTAAGAGGGACGCATGGTCTAATCAGTGAATGCATCATGCAAATTATGTTTTTTTATGTCAATCCCTACTTCAATCTTGGTTGTTATCATAGAATACAAATCAGGGACTTAACTCTAATGAAAAGGGGGGAGAGTGAAAAGAGTGGGATGAGACAAAAGTAAAGAAAATGGGCAGAAGAAGTTGAAGAGCATGATGTAAAAAGAAGTCTCAGATAGTGAGACAGAATTGGTTGCTGTGATTACTGTATTTATCCTGTTAACCATGGTAGAGAGCTACGTTAATTCATTCAATCCAAGCAATTATTGGCACAGCAACAAATCACTGGATTAACAGCAGTTTCTTTTTATAAAGTAACACTGTATTATTTATATACATTTAGTGTTGAGAATAATGTAAATAATTACTAGCCACTTAGCATTAATGTTGCTTAATCAGAACAGCTTTATTTGGATAAGTTTACTGACATAAATTCTACAGCCTACCTAGAGCCTTGGAAAGCAGTAGCAGTTATTGCAGAACTCTAGCTTTACATTGCTTTCAGTCATCCATGTTTTTTAACATTTTGTAAATATTTTGTAAGTAGCAAATTTCAAAAAAATTTTCAGCAAATGTCCCCGAGAAATACTGTTTTACAATTTCAGTATTTATTTTCAAGGGTTTTAAAGTATGCTGAAATACAAATTATGTCATAATCTGGCAGAAAACTTGTATTTCAATAAAAATCCTCTAGCAAATACATCCGCTAAACCATTTTTTATGTCACGTCGTTAGTAAAATGACTGCCTGGTTTATCCATGCACGTTTTACATGCATTGGCTGTCCTTATGATTTTGCAGATTTCCTGCATATGTTACTGTCTTGAATGAGTAAAAAGTGATTTTGTCCTTGTAACATCATATCCCAGAGGCCCTCTTTTGACAGAAGACAAAATGCAGCTGGATGTCTGATACTCATTTACCCTTCCAAAACATGCTCTGGGAACCTCCCCCACCAAACTCCAGCCACCATTATGTGGAATGTGTGCTAATGGTCCACAGTCTGCAGACTAAATAAACAAACCTTGAAAATATCAAATCCCAGCAAGTTCCAGCAATTGATTAATTCTGACTGGAAAGCCACTGTAACTCCATTATTACTAATACAAAGTGTTTTTTCGTTAGGCTACATTAAAAATAAATACAGTTCATCTATTCAATGGCAGTCTACTTTCACTGGTTCCACCTGGATCAATTCAATTCAACTTTATTTATATAGCACTAATTGACAGTGTAATTTGAAGGTACTTTACATAATAAAGTCAAGATTATACAAATATGTAGAGAAAACGCAAGAAGTTCCACTTCAGCAAGCCATGTCGGTGTGGGCTGTGTGTCTGGGGTGGCTTGGTACATCGGGGGCTGCCACAGCTGGGTGTCTTGTGTAGGCACCTACCTGGTGGGTAGGTTGGGGATAACAGGTAGGCTGGGGTTTCCCATACTGGAATTTGATGCCAAATTGCCCTATTTTATCATGCAGCTGCTCTACCCATTGAGCTACCAGGCTGCATCGCAGAGCAACAACAAAAGATCAGGTGGTGTTATTCCTGCATATGTGCTCTAGAAACAGACTACCTTGGTTTATATTCTTCTTTAAAGTGTGGTTCACTGTCATTGTTGGATAGTGTTTTTAAAAAATGGGCTTCAGTCTGCTAATATGGTCACAAGAAAAAGTAATGGCACTGTTTGCAATTCCCTGGTATGCTGCCTAAATTAGTCATGATGTGATCTGATCATCAAGTTAACAAATATCACAAAAGACGATATTTCTAAGCTGATAAAGCACAAACACTTAAGTTGTAATGTCTTTATTGAACACAATCAATAAAAGATGTGATGCAATGTAAAGTGATGCAAGAGAAGATAATCGCAACACTAGGCTTCTGATGTCAGTAAATGTCAAGTGGAATCAGATGTTAGCAAACCTGGAGTCCAATAAATGAAACAGAAATGGAGGTGTGGTTTAGAACTACCTTGATTTATAAAAACATCCAAAAGTGTCAGCATCAGCTGATGGGAGCCATGCCTTGCAAAAAATCATCAAAACTATCATTCTCAGAAGACCTACAAAAGTCAGAGATCAGACCTCATTTCAAAAGAGATGCTTTGGAATAACTTCATGAGAGCCGTTCACACCAGATGTCCTAAGAATATGTCTAAGCTGAAGCAATTCTGTACTAAATTATAGTTCAAGTCCTCCTGAACATTGTCAAGATCAGATCCAAAGATATAGGAAGTGCTTGCTTGAGGTAATTGCTGCCAAAGGTGATTAATTAAGGTGATTATTAAATAAATTTTGCCATTACGTTTTTCAAAATTACTTAGTATTTGAATGTGTGTGTTAAATAAAGACATCCCTATAGAAATATTGTTTGTTGATATTTATGGGATTGGTAAAGTTCAGATCACATTTCATCACAAATGTATGCAGAAAACAAAGAAATTATAAAAAGTACGATTACAGTTTCTTCTGAGGACATATGCACTCAAACACCCTGTGGAGTGAGGACCAAAGAGACAGACATCCTGTTTACAGAGAGAGAGAGAGAGAGAGAGATGTGTTGACATGAAAAGTCAGTGTCTGGCTCTCTCTCTCTCTCTCTCTCTCTCTCACAAACACACACTGTCTCTTCCACCATTTTGCTTTAAATTTAAGCAGAAAAAAAAGAATCAATCTCCACTTCACCAGTATTCTCCTCCGCTTAATGCACCTAAATTGCACCAATCATGGTCGTTTTCTAAATCTGTATGTCTATGAAAATGATTGTTGAGACTAAGGAACCCTTTGATGGAAGGACTGGTGGGGGTGGGGGGCGTACTTTTGCCAATGATTTGTGGTTACCTAGGGGACTAGAACAAAAGAACATTGGTGAAGCACATTATCTTGTCATGGCTTATATGCTGAAAAAAATATTCTATTGCTGCCTAAGGGCATTAGTACACCACCACCAGGAAAATGGAATATAAAATCAAAGTCATTTTTGGTGGACAAACACAATTTGAATATATATTAAGGGAATGACCACTTAAATGCTACAATTGTGTTGGTATTTAAGGCATTAGGAAATCAGCACTTGAAAAAGCATACATGAAGTGGGATTAAAATTAATTTCAATGTAATCCAAAAATGACCCATAATGCCTGCCATGTATGTCTATGGCTTGCCAGAAATTTAAAAACGCCACATGTGCTGTTGTTATTAAGGGACAAAGACATCCAGGTCTATTGCGCAATCTAAATTATCTGCAGAGCTTTGGAAACCCATTTAAAATGTTAAAATCTGCGCTCCTGCTGTGATATTTTTTTTTTCAAAACACAAAGTGAATGTCTCTTTTCATATCTCTATGGTCACAGAACCGTTTCACTTCCAAGTGAAACAATCATTTGACATTAAATAAGCTTCTTAGTAAGCCATGTTGGGTATTTTTACAGCAGCACATGTTGATTGGGTTTCATCAAACAATACTTAAAATACTTATTACCTGGATTTTTACTTGTTGTTTTAGTTTACCTGGATGGTTAATGAAATACTATTGTGGATTCTACTCTACATGCCAGGGCTGACCTCAGAGAAAAGTGGCTCATTAGTTAACTAAGTCAAAAGCAAATACCTTCCTCTGCTTTTTAGGTTTTAAACTGAAGAATAAAAAACAGGCAAAACTTGAATAAGATCCATAGGATAGTAGTGTAATTTTTACAATTACATAGAAAACTATTTACTGTTTTTCAAATGTATTTAAATTTAGGTTAGTGAGTGAAAATACCATAAGAAAAATTTGTAGAGAAAATAAACCATGCACAGAGATCAAGTCAAAATCAAATCAAATTCAGGATTCAACAAAAGGTAACATTTCTTAACTGATAAACAAAATATTTTATGTAAATTGCATTTATTATATTACTTCTATTATACTCCAGCTCTAAAAATCACATTATTGGAGTGTATATCATTGACCAGACAAAAGTATGTGGATTTTGCAATTTTAAACCAAACAATTGGTCACTTATTAGGTGGCAGCTTACTAATAACTGTAAAAGTTTACCTTTACATGTGGATATTTTAATTTTTTATTTGGTTTTAGTAGTTCTCAATCTATTAATTTGCATAGGTTTACATTTTGATGTTCTGCATCCATCCATTCAAAATGACCATGTCCTTAGCACCTAATGTTCAACATACCATCATGTTACTATAAGTCTCCCAGGTGTTTGTTTGTATGGCCTTCTGTCTACTGCCGCCTCTATAAAAGCAGGCTCTCTATCAATTCCCCTAAATAACAGTTAACAACCCATTCCATCTGAAGCTGATCCAGTAAATTAAATTAAATGGATAGTACTGTAATCCTGAGGTCTTGAGACCACATGTGGTACACATTACTTGGGAAATATCGTAGAGTGTCTTGGTGTTGGGATGACGCAGCAGTGTGGTTTGTGGTTTTATTTCATCTGGCAACAGCAGAAGTTATGAAACTAGCTACCATAAAAGTTCACTCCAGAACATCTCAGCAACCAGGATATGCCATCCAAAAGACCTGAGAGGGACTCTGCCACTGTATCTTGCACCTAATTATGAAAGAGACAAACACATTAATTTCCACAAATGGATAATGAATGCATATGTAGAGTGGATGCCTGTCAGCCAATGAAACATCAAACCATTACCATCCAGGGGTTAGCCAGTTGGGGTAAACCGAGTGTCTCTGCCATGTAAACACAAGGAATGCGGCATCTGGCCCTGTTGCCATCTGTAGTGATTTCTTGGTTACTGGTCCTAATTGCTTCCAGTTCTTCTCTGGAGACACATGATAGCACCAACAAAGGCCTGGATTTAGAAGCCCCGACTGAGCTGAGCACAGCCCGAATCTGAGCCACTTCAGACTCTCTCCCACCTACTGAAGACATGGTTGCTCATGCAGATGTTCTTTGTTGATTATTCAACATAAGCATGCATGAGGGCAAATGGCAGTGCCAGTGAAGAAGAAGCTGTAAACACAATGTTTTATCTCACCTCTACCCGGCTCTGCATTGGCTACGTAGATGAAACCATCCACCACCTGGCACACTTGCTGGACTTGAGTAGTAGTGTTATAAATTGGGAAGCCTGAGTCATCTGTTCCTTCAAAGGTAAAAAGTTTATTACTGACACTCTGATGCTCCACTCTGGCTCTTTCCCTCTCTGCCCTGTAGACACAGAGTTTACTGACTCTATAAAATGTAAAATAATGTGCATAAAAAACATCATTAAGAATTGAAGTCATATAACATCAATGCAAATTTCTTACCTATTTGTTGAGTACAGAGTGAGGATATTAAATTTGTGTTGATTGTTAAACATGTAACTAATCCCTGAGCCAATACCTAGAAAAGAAAAGTTGATATTAGCTTAATCACTGGGGTTTCTTGGCTGATATAGAGACAAGCTAGCTAACAATTATGGGCCAATACTGCCACCTATGGATGTGCAGAAACATCTTTTGCAAAACCTTTACCTACCATTTATTTGTCTGTGTGGAGTGCCTGACACAGGAAGCACATCTGGGGCATGCATAAGTCTTGTGACTAAGGAGACATCCAGATGCTCCATACCAGGGCCAAACATGGCATAACGTGGTTCAGATGAAGGCACCAGTGCCTGAAGAAATGAAGTCACCACCTGATATGCTGGCCGTGATGGAAGCCATTGTTGTCTGCAGGATGGGCAGCCTTTCAGGTATCTGATGAGAACAAGACTGAAACCTTGAAGAAATTGTTACCATCATACTTTAATACAGGACAACAAAAAAGAAACCCACTCTGACATGTAGTCAAATTTTGCGTCTGTATCTTGCCCCTCCTTTCTATCATCCAGGCTCTCATCTTCATTGACTAGTGGTGCATTCAACAACTCCAGGTGAGGCATGGTCACATGATCAATGGAGGACCAGTATGGCATGTCTCTGAGTAATAAATATCTCCACAGCAATGAGTCTCTCACCACAGCCCTCCAATACTGACTTGTAGCTCCAAGGCGACAGATATCAGCAGGAGACAAAAAGGTCATGATCAGGAACTGTACGTCCACCTTAAGGAGGGCAGATTTTTAAATTACTTTTGAGGTATTCTGGCCAATGCACATATGGCAAGATGGATGCCGTTAAAATGGAGTGCTAACAATTAAAAGAAATGTAATTGCAATAACATTACATGAATCTTGACAGCACGAAAAACAGGAAACGATGTCAAGATCTTAGAGACTGTCAGACGACACGTAAAGCCAAAAATAATTAATGAATTTTTGATTAATTTCTGATGAAAATTGAATTAGAAATTGTTGAAATACAAGGTCTGTGATTTGGCTCAAAGTGAAACGAATGATTTACTTTACAATGTTACAAAAAGCCACATAAACTTAAATCGTCAAAACTTACTAAGTACAGCGAAATTTAAAATATTTTTTGGGGATGCAAATATGAAATGATCTCATAACTGGCGTTTGTCTCACCGGTAAGCAGTCTAAAAGTCCCGGCTGAGGCTCTTCCGCTCCCGTATCTTCAGCGCTTGTTGAGCGAATTTTGAAGACTTTACCACCGTTTGGAAAATATGTGTCTCGAAATCGTCTGAGGCTGCGGATCACCACAGACTCCTGGTTCTGCTCTTTTTTTCCTTCCATGACTTTTATAATAACGACGACCCGAATGACCAGCAAAGCACATTAATGCACCTATGCTAGGAAGAAAGAAGACAAATCTGACGTTTCCCTTCTCCCTCACACTTCCTTATTGCTGGCAGCTGTGGTGCATTGTAGGTATTGTAGTTCTACGGTAACCTGGACATACACGTTTCAACTTGTTGTTCAAATGTTTTCTTAAAACGCGCGTTTATTGTCAACAAGGACATTTAAAAAAAACGTTTTTTGTCCAAACAACACAGATTTTCTATTATTAGTTATACTATCAAAGTTCAAGTGGCAGAAAAATTGAACTTGTAATAGATGGGCATACAGGTTTGCATTACAAAGGTGATATTAACAGATCTTAACATACCTCAGTCATGAATACATAATCCCACTTTTGCCTCTTGTGTGAACATTTTTACACTTACATATTTAATGTATATGCAACTGTAATATATTAAAAGCATAAATGACAACAAAACAATAAATAGTTACTGTGCAATGTCTCACTTCCAGCTGGATTATTTTTTAATTTGTAACAATCTTTTAAAAAATGAAAAAAAGTAATTTTATTAATAATTTTTATATTAATATTAATGTTATTATAACACATTCTTAGAGCAAAACAGGTGCCCCAGTCAACAGTCTGGAATCAGGATGACAACTGCTTTTGCAGCAGTACAAATATAAAAGAAAAATATTCAACAGACTCCTCTGTAATCCTTGCTAGTTTTACACCAATCTTACACACTCTAACCTCTCATTCACCTGCTATGGCCTGGGCCATTTGGCATAGGATGAGGTTGCCAGTAGACATTGATCCAAAGAATCTTATCTTCACATATATTTTATCTATGTGTCTATTCTTTACTTTTCCAACTTTAGACTGAAATGATGGGATCCATTTTTTGAGGTTGACACACATTTGAATACTGAACTTAGATCTGTGCCTGAAGGCAATTTCAGTACAGTAGCAACTTGTTTCACTGTAAAATACTAAGGATTTCCTTGGCATTCTCTGTGTTCCAGCCCTGACCCTGTAGTGGCCCTTCACAGGCAAGCACATATTTGTTGAGGATCTGTGTACCAATGTCCCGAAACTGGAGATGATCCTCTTTGCGGTCCATAGTGTCAGCACTGCAGTCCTCATACTTGACTGCCCAGAAACACATCTCCCCAATATACATCATAGTCAGAAGGTGTGTGTCTGAAAAAATACCTGGCCATGACATAAACAGATAATGAGTTTGATGCAGTACAGAAAAGAAAAACTGATTCCTCCTATTTAAGGTAGGGTATTTACCTTCAGACAGGAAGCTTGCTGTAGCAGAGTCATGGAGCACAACCCCATCACTGAACTTTACAGAGTTTCTCACTTGGAGCATCCGCATCAAGTAGCGCACACCTTCCTGAATACACTGGATTAAAATATCATGAGAATGAGTTTAGCAATACCAAAGTACTGTTTTAATTCTTGAATTAAAATTAAAAAAATGTCTGTTTATAAATATTGTGGAATCACATTTGTAATGAAAATTTATACTGAAATAATAATACTTAAATAAAATATGATTTGGAATCAAAGGCTAAACTGAGGTGCCTCTGCAGCTATGATGTGTATTGGGTTCAACAAAATCTAACCCAACAGCAATTTTACCAACTCTAATTACTTATGTAGTATATCAAAAACTGCCAAACATTTATTGGCTCTGTGTTCTATCGTCTATCCTAAACCAGGGCTTTTCCCCAAAACACCTGCCGATTGAGCTTACATTTTTGTTTAAATATACAACTTATTTAAGCTGCTTGTGTGATACCTTAAGGAATGTGTCCTTATTTTTCTTAATCCACTGTTTTCGTTGATGAAGAGTGTGACAGTACATGTACAGCAGAGCCCCACGTCTCCAGTAAAGACACTCTAACAGCTCTAGGCCCAACACATTCTGCACCTATCATAGATTAAAGACATAGAAGTAACTGTGTACAAACAAAAATGTTAAATTCAATTGAATACATTTATTACTGTGAATAAAGAAAAAAAAACAACCAAAAAACTAAACAAATTTAATTATGAGAATTGTTGTAGCCAATAGTGTTTATTTTCTCTTACATACAAATACACACTTTATTATGTATTGAGCTATATATTGCCCAACCCTCGACTTGATTCCGTGCCTTTATTGGTTACAAACAGTAAAATGAGGTAGTCCCACTGCCCTACACTCACCTCTTGTGCTGGTGCGAGCCTCCCTGCCAAAACTTCTGGCTCGGTCAGATCTTGTAACAGCTGCTGGATTTTAAATGGGGAACAGTCCTCTGGGAACTCTTGGTCCACCAATTTATTCTCTTCATAAAATGTGATGTCTAGAATCACCTACAAATGTAAAACGAAAACATACCTCAATACTGAGTATGTGTGAAACGAAGGTCTTCCTCATAAGTCATCATAATAAATACTTACAGACCTTATTTAAAAACTTTTTAAGTACAGTTCTTCCCAATACCGTTCTTTAATGCCCTTTCAAAAGCAACGAGGACCATAAATGTCCTTAAAGTCCTTAACATTTAAATTTGAAAATAATATCAAGTTCTAGTAAATCAAGACAGACCTTTCGCAATAGTTTCCCATCTCAACAGATTCATACATTAATAAAGTACCTGTGTGTAGTCCTGTAGCAGCTTGGAAAGGTTGCTGCCTTCTCCTCCTTGTCGGTAATAACTTTTCAACTTTTCCAGTATGGCAGACGCGTTCTGTAAATAGTCATCATCTAAGGAAGAATGATATGTTAGCATAAGTCACGAAAATGACCTATAGCGCTAGACATTTCAAAGTACCGTTATTGACGATAGGCGCTGTATTACACGAAATTAGACAAAACAACGTGGCAGTTATACTTTTTACATGTATAAAAGAATTGTACGTAATGGGTGTAGATTTTTTAGGTAATAATTATTGCAAGTAATGTGTTTCCAAGAGTTTGATAATGCAAACATGTAGCGTTAGCTGATGACAAATACAGAGGTACAATACAACACAAAAGAATGGCAACGCTATTTCGATAATGTTATGATGCCTAAATGTAGGTATGTTTACGGTAGCAATGACAGTACGCAACATTTTCGTGGCAAGCTAAACGTGTCAACAATGCATTTAGCTAATATTAGCTTGCTAAACGCTACGCTAGCAAATCCCTCAAACACCCACGTACCCAAAATCCACCATTAAACAGTAGTAACGTTAAATTAACTATTAAGCTAACTAAAAATGTACATTTCACCGTCTGTTAGTTGAAAAACATATTAATTTGTCACATCCGTACTAACATTTTAGTCATCAGATGTTGTTATGGTTGCAAGCTGTCAGATAACGTTGCTAGCTAGCTTGCTAGCAGGCTAACTACCAGAGCAACATTATTATGCACGTAGAGAAAGAACAAACAACAACAACAATACGAATTTTTAACAACATATAATAAATACCTTCCTTTTCTGCTCTGAGACTAGAACACTTGATGTCTAACTCAAATATCCTTCTCTCCAACTCAAACCCTTGTCGCCTGTAGTCGTCGGCCATGACTAAAACTATTCGTCACGTGATCGAGGGATTACTCACGTGCTCCTCGGTTTCAAGGTTTCCAGGACTCCGGGCGTCAGTTGTAGTTATGTGCGATACTCCAAAATTGGGTGCTAAGTAAATACAGGGTCAAAAATTTAAAAATAAACTAAATGCTAAGTAAATACAGGGCTAGTATCGCCAATACCAACAAATAACTTTTTAATAATTAGGTTAGATGCACCATCCAATTGTTAAATCTGAATGAACTTTCATGATCTTTGTATTTTGTGATTTTTTTTCCTTTGGATTATTAATTAGTTAAAACACCGGACAGAATTTGGGCAACGTTTATAGGTAAACAGAAAATACTCAAAGTACTAAAAGCTATGGGTCTGTCGGGGCCAAGGGGTGGGGAATTCTCTCCAGTCCCTCGTTTTCATTAGCATGATTTTTTTCATGGTTTTATAAATCTGTAGTTTTACCACCGTATGTTACACACTTTTTATAATTTTAAGTATACATAGCTTGCCGTAGTTTTATTTCCAGCCTGAAAATAGCGCCGCACGGTGCCCCTTCCTCTCTTTTAAACGCTCTCTGAGTTGCTGGCCGCCTGCCTAGCTGAGTGCTGTGCCTGCTCGCCGTATAACGCCGTATGCTCGTATGACGTCAGGGGGGAGTAAAGCGTGTCTGCTCTATGACAAGAGCGATACATGAAAAGAGCGGTAGCCACAGACAGAGAGGAAACCGCAGCAAGAAAAATACAGAAAAGACATTGAAGCTACAGTATCTACCTCATTAAAATTTGTATACCAACGTTGGTATCGATAGTTAGATTGAATTACAGCCAGCCTGAAATCGCCCGCTGTAGCTACAGCTGTTAGCATTAAGGCTAGAGATAATATTACGTAGCTACCATCGAATCACTACCATTACCTACTGCATTATTTACTTCGCCTTTAATTACTGAAATAACGTACTGTTTACGTTATTCAAGTGTATCGTCACACAACGGCGATGTAACGGTTAAATTTAAATAAGCTTGGTCGAGCCTCCCTGTTCCGCCCTTTTGTTAGCCCAGCCCTTTGTGACACCAGCCAATGTCGACGTGACGCTGACTGTTGTGAGAGCTAGCAGCGACAAACCTGCATCATCTTTCGTCCTCCAGCTGGAGCTTTCACTCTGATCCGCGGTTCATCTCCATTAAAGCTCAAAAAACATGGCGGCCCTCAAAGCTTTGTGCAGAGCACAGAATGTATTCTTCAGAAATCTCTCAGGTCACTGCAGGAGCAAATTTAACGTCGCCAACCACCAACTGAGCAAGGTCGGTATTTAAAACGTAACTTGTAGCAATAACTAGATTTAGAGGAGACAGTTGATCATCGCAGGAGTAAAAATAAAAGGTCACAATTATTATAGATTCGGTATTCTCTTTGTCTTCCAACATATCCGAATTAATTAAATCAGGCACTTAGCTTTGCGTAACGTTATATAGTTTCCCGTAGTTCAACATTATCGTTACTTTTAGAGTACGATCATCTCAAGGTGACTCAGCATTATCTGGGGTTCAAAATAATGCTATAATGTTATTTATTAGCACATTTTGCCGCTGTGTAAAACCAACAACTTTGAAAACTACATACTTTGAATTTAAAATCTGTGTCATTGTCATTGCATTGATAAATGACCTATAACACAATATAGGATGGATACGAGTGAAAGCCTAACGTTACCTTGATATGCAGGAAATATTATTTACTTTCCGGTGCCAAGGTGTATGTGTTGTAGGTTAAGTGATCAAAAGTGCTTGCATAATCCAGCAATACCTGCATAGCTTTACATGACAATTTTACCATCACGCTTGTTTTAGTCAGTGTGCATAGGCATTGTACAACAAACATGGGTCTATAAATAGCAAGAAGTATGATATCAGAAATTAATGTGATATTTTAAATGGCCCCTATCTGAGATATTTTCCCCATCATAATCAGAAGAGAATTTTAAAATGTTTTATGTCTCCTTTGCTTAGGTCACTCTCTGCGCAGCAGTAGTAGAACATTTACATTTATGATTACACAGAACAAAGAAGACAAAATTGTTTCATGGAGTATCTTTGAAACAAAGTTTGAGCACTCTACTTATAAAAGTCTTGGTCAGTGTTGACAGAACATTTTGAATTTAAGCCCTGAGTTTAATCTGGTTGGCTGGGACTCTTGGCTGTGGACTGCCCTAGAGCAAAAACCTATTGTTGTAGGATTTGTCTAGCAGTTCTGCTTATCTCCCCTTTCTTCTATTGCATAAACTGGATCAAACATTTAAACTGTACAAACATATTAGCTGCCATCAGACAGTGTAACCAATTTTTTTTTCTTAAGCCTTAGACTAATTTTATCCAGTCTCACTTACATTGTTCCTTACAGAATTCATTTTGCGGATGGAGCTATTTTTAGGAAAATAAATTCCCATGTTATGTAAAATTGTATGCACGTCTTCTTCACCTTTCTCAAGGTTTGCAGCTGTTACCTTTCCACCTCCTGCCAAAAAAGTTCACAGTTCTACTCAGATCCTATACAGGCAGTAAAAGATATCCCTAATGGAGCTACTATTCTGGTGGGAGGTAAGATGTAGTTAAACAGACTCTACAACAGATATTTACATCCACACATCTCTGACAGTGTTGGCAGTTTTTTTCACTGAATGTATGTTTTGTTTTAACTTATAAAAGGTGAATATTCAGTATCTGGAATGTGATTTAATAATCTGACTGACATGCTGCTTGATTATTATACAAAAAACTGTTCCATAGCTCCTATTTATAGTTAAGTTCAGACCAACCAACATTTTACACTGTATTACACTTCTGTTTGAGGGAAAACAGACAAAATAAAATTAATTTCCTTCTTTGATATTAGACAAGGTGACTGAACCCACGTTTTATGGTTGTTTTTGGACTTTGTTTTTGTGTGATCTGTAATAGTTGGTGAGGTCATCTGTTTTCTGTACAAATCTGCCATGTCCCTAATCTTTAGGTCAAAGTTCCCCTTAAATGTAAACACAATGATCAAAAGTTCAGTTTTTGGTAGTTATGTATGTTTTTTTGTGTGTGTTTTAATAAAGGTTTTGGGCTATGTGGTATACCAGAGAATCTGATCAACAGTCTACTGAGTACCGGTGTTAAGGATCTCACTGCAGTCAGCAACAATGCTGGGTAAGTGTTTGTGGAGGGGAGGAAACACACGTGTTGCATACAGACATTCATAGTGAACTTTAAAAACATGTGGCAGTGATAGATAGGAGATTATTTGTGGCTTTTTATGTTTGGATTTATCTAAATCCAGACTGAAAATGTAAAGTGTCAATTGTGTCATCTGAAGGTGTGGATTAAAACCATTTAATATTATATTGTATATGAGTTATAAATTCATAGGCCAGTAGAAGCATTTTTAACCAAAATTGACCATTCTCGGGGTGTTCTTTGTCATTAGGTTTAAACATTTGAACCACAATACTTGGTGGTGGTGTTGACACTTTATGAATGGCACTTTTACCGGTATAGAGATATTTGCTTTAAAGGTTTCTGAGTAAGTGTTGCCTTGTTAACCTTGTCATTTTACAAGTAATTTTACACAATTTCAGCAATTACTGCTCAGTTACTGTTGTGCAGCATTGTTATTTATTATAATCTTATAATGAGTAATAACTAAAGATCTAAAGCAGGGCAAGGAGAATGAGGGCCAGGCTGATCAGGGTGGAGAGAGTTAAAACAAGCTGAAAGTGCAAAGTTGCATATTGGTAAAATCTGTATTATTCTCTAATGAAAGTGTTATGTATGAATAGGATCACATTACTTAAGTTAGATTCATTTTTAGATTGTGAGAAATAACATAAGTTTCTATATTCCATCCAAGCTAAACATGTAATTTGATATGGATGTCACTTTAGTAGTCATACGACATAACCAACATGCAATCTTACATGTAACAACAAAAGTCCTGCTTTTTCCCAGTGACATTTTTGGCATTCATATAGAGAAACTCAACTCCTTTACTATCTTTGTTTTGATTTGACTCTTAATCAAGTCTGTCACCTTATCTTATTGCAGACTTTGTTTTCGGTTTGTATGGGAGAAATATTGTTGACCTTGTCGATGTGTCTTAAACAGGCTATGCCAACATGGAGAGATACCATGAAGCTAGCTTCTGATAACTAATCAGAGTTACAAGGACAAGGGAAAGGTGTTCATTGGTCAGGTGATGTGTATGATTTGTGTTGCTAAAAATACTTTCAGAGGTTTCTTTTTAACACATGACAGTCAGCTGCTGCTGTTGACCTCAGTTCACTTGTTACATATTCTAGTTTTTAATGCATGTAGTTAGAAGATAAAGTGTTTTTATGCCAAATTCTGCATTAATGATGACATTTGAGGGAATAGTGTCTTTAAAAAGAAAGACATATAAGATAAAGAATAGAAAAATTACTTAGTAAGGGAGGAGTAAATTTAGGACAACTTGATGCATGCACTGTATCAAAACAATACAGTGACTTCATATATTTACTGTATTTAATTTGCACCTGAAACGTTGAGTATATACTTCTGTATAGAGAAGTCGATTAGTGATTGATTATATACTCTTTTCTTTGTATTAACAAATTTCTGACATTCGCACGTTTTATAAGAGGTACTTACTTCAAATATGCTACTGAAGGGTCCTAAATTAGAACTACAAATTGATTTCTTGACTTTTAACAGATTTAAGAGGTTTACGAAAAATGATAACTCTTACCTCAGTGTGTAGAAGGTAGCCTGTCATTAATTTAAGATAATGGATGAATGGATGGTATTTTGAGAAACACATGGTAACTTACCACTACTACTTACCACTTTTTTTACCTAGGCTTAGCTGCTAAACAATTTAATCTGTACAACACACTCTTTAAATACATTTATCTATTTTAATAGTGTGTCAGTGTGTTTACTACTAACAGTAAACACACTGCATACCTATGGAGTGTGTTTACCGTACTTCTCAGAAGTTCACTAGACATTTCTTGTGGACTTTGTGATGGATATTGATTCTTTGATCAGTGTTCAAAATGTTTGCTTGAGCCACGTCATCTCTCTGAACAATTGCTGACTGTTAATCCTACTTGGAACAACCTGCCAAACAAGTAGTGCTTTGTGGTTGCAGGAGCTTGTCTTTACACTACAATTTGCTGTGTTATCTTGTTGGAAACAATTAATTATGCAGACATAATAGAGGAGGCATCATCTGTTATTGCTTTTAACCTTTTACAATATAGATTTAGAATTTGTTTTAAATTTTCAAATCCGGAAAATATAATGGATATTAAGAGATTTTGGAAATAGTTTCTATGCTGATCTCACATCCATTTAGTAAAAAATAAGTTCAATGCCTGCCTGCACAATTCCCAGTCTTAGAGAAGTGGTTTGATTTGGATAATAACATCCTAAAAAATGGTTTATGCCACTTTGTCTCTATATTGTGATGATGGACAATACCCTCAAGTGGGGATGCTTCTAGCTGTGTCTGCTGATGAGTAAGTGGAGGGAATCATTGCTGCTTTAGTGACACAGCACACTCTTTATGCACTGTAATATAAAATAAATGGAGAAGCAGTTGTAAACAAGATTATTGATTATTGAGCTGTCAAAAAAAGAACCCCCTATAGCTTTATCGTTATTCTATAATCAGTGACTTTGGAATGTTGCACATATAAAATACAGTAAAACTTGAATTCAAGTTAGCTGCTGGAACATGCTCTAATTAGCTAGCTTTATTATTTTGATCAGAAAACCTATTTTACACTGGTGGTGGGTGTATCAGACTATTCTCATAGTCATTATGTTAGTATTCAAAGTGCACATGGCCTAGATACCTTTTGAGCTGACCTTAGATTATTGGACAAAGCAGTAGTTCATTTTTTAGGAAACAGAAATAAGGCAGAATTCACTCTCTGCAATACTCAGCTTTCTTCCTGGCTCGGACTAATAGGAGTAGAGAGAGACCAATGACATAGAGCAAAAAACTGTTTCTCTTCTAATTTAGTATTGGTTCTTGAAATTGATTTTATTTATTACACCTACACTTACTATGGTGTTCTATAATGCAGCCATAATCAGACATACAAGGAAATACTAGATAATATAGCATTTTACTTTAATCTTGAAAGACAAGAGAGTGCATTGTTTTAAACAGCTTTATGCTTTTTTAAAAAGTTTTATGAAGCTGATGGCTTCACAGGTTAATAGCTTACCAACCTTACAGAGCAGTCCTTTTGTAGGCTCGTTTTATAAGCATTTCAACAACTCTACTCACACAATAAGTAACACAGTAACTTTCTTTTTATGTTAGAAAGAAGTAGCCATGGTGCTGTGTTTTTTGGGGGGGGGTTGGTACCTCTATTTATGACATCTTGCAACACCTGCTTTTTAGCATTTTTTTAAACTATATACAGTTTTCAGACATGTAGTGCATTTACATGGACATTAATAACCATGTTACTGAGAGAAACCAGCTTTCTCGGACAATGGGGGAACAGTATTAACATGCACTTAAGAAACGTGGTTACAGGGAACCTGCATGTACATGCGGCTCTGACTTATTTTGGAAGTCTGGTGCACAGATTTTAACTGTATATTGATGGAAAACTGTGATTCTGACTTTAGTGCTTTTTTCTCTCTTTGCATCTGTTTGTGTGTGTGGTCATGTGGCAGCACACGTGACACTCGGGAGAAAAGGAAAGACACATTCAGCTGATCCTATAAAAATCTGCTGCAGAAAGTGACTTAGTTAAATTACATTCATAAAAGTTGCATGAACAAAAGCGGAAGAGGAGAGCATTCAAAACATACTCTAGAGATTCAACTCGTAAAGTCTTTATAAATCAGGATGACATATATTGATTACCTTAAAATGTTTTTTAAAAACAAGTCTAGGTAAATTGTGAAAATTGTTAAATATTTTAGATCTCTGCCTTGTTTTGCTGTTGTTGCTGTTTATAATCTATTGTAACTTAAAAGTCTGTAATAGGTCTGTATAATGTGTGTTATGTGTGTATGTATAATGTGTGTTTTCATCAGAGTGGACAGCTTTGGCCTGGGTCTGTTGCTCCAGACTAAGCAGATCAAGAGGATGATCTCTTCATATGTTGGAGAGAATGCAGAATTTGAGCGTCAGTATCTAGCGGGAGAGTTGGAAGTGGAGCTAACGCCACAGGTAGGTCAGAAAACCGACAGAATGATTTATCAGGAATTTTCACACAAATATTAATAATTTTCGCATCCAAATGATTACACTTTATATAACATAGATGAACTTTATTTTTATACCGCCAATTCACAACAAAGTAATCTCAAAGTACTTCACATAATCAAGTCAAGACTACACAGATAGAATGAAAACACCCAATACATGCCCCTTGAGCAAGCCATAGGCAACAATGGAGAGGAAAAACTCCCTTTAACAGAAGAAACTTTTAGCAGAACCAGGCTCAGGGTGGGCGGCCATCTGCCTTGACCAGTTGGGGTGATTGAAAAGTGGAGAGAGGAAAAGAAAAGAGCAACAAAAGCAACAATCAAACATTGGGCAGGTTGATAGGACCAGTTGCTGTGCACTCAGAGACACACAGCTCCAAAACCATGGACTGAAGACAGGGCCAGAGAGCGGGAGACAGAAAGGGAGAATCACAACTACGGGATGTGATACAGTGACATAATATAAATGTGGGTTGAGAGGAGAGGAGAGAGGGAACAGATGAGGAAAGTGTCTCAGTGCATCGGGGTTGGTCCCCCAACAGTCTAAGCCTATAGCAGCATGACAATAACTATAACTTACTATAGGACTAATCAAAGAGGAAAGTTTTGAGTCTAGTCTTAAAAGTAGAGAGGGTGTCTGCTTCCTGAGTCTGAACTGGGAGCTGTTTCCACAGGAGAGGAGCTTGATAGCTAAAGGGTTGCCTCCCATTCTACTTTTGGAAATTTTAGGAACCACAAGTAGGCCTGAATTCTGACACCAAAGATGGTCTATTAGGATGACATGGTACCAAGAGATCTTTGGATATGATGGAGCTTGACAATTTATAGCTTTATATGCAAGAAAATGGGTTTAAAAATTCTATTCTACATTTAATGGAAAGTCAATTGAGAGAAGCTAATCAAGGTAAAATATACTCTGTCTTGTCAATACTAAAAACTAGTCTTGCTGGAGCATTTTGGATTAACTGAAGGTTTTTCAGAGTAACAGGGGCAGCCTGAAAGTAGATAACTACAGTAGGCCAATCTAGAAGTAACAAATGCATGGACTAGTTTTTCAGCATCACTTTCAGACATGCTCCTAATTTTGGCAATGTTCTGTAGGTGGAAGAATGCTGTTGTAGAGATATTTTCTATGTGTGAGGCTAATGACCAATACCTCGTGAAAAATGATTCCAAGATTCCTTGCAGCACTACTGGGGCCCAGAGTTATGTCATCTAAGCACTGGTTGGACAACATGTTTCTGAGATTTTTAGGCCCAAACACAATAACTTCAGTTTTGTCTAAGTTTAAAATCCAGGCCTTTATGTCTTTTAGACATAATTGTAGTTTCATTAATTTATGTTTTTCTTCTGGTTTCATAGATAGATATAACTGGGTGACATCAGTGTAGAAATGGAAGTTTATGTGTTTTCTAATAATGTTGCCTAGAAGAGACATATATAGAGTAAAAAATATTCATCATCAACATGTACAAATTGGAATCTATCTGATAAATAGTTAGATAGTCGCAAAGGCAGGTCGTGAGCATGCATTTAATAATTGATTATTTGTCTCTTATTATAATACCTTTTTACCAACAGGGTACTCTTGCAGAGAGGATCAGGGCTGGGGGTGCTGGAATCCCAGCTTTCTTCACAGCAACTGGCTTTGGAACACTCATTCAAGAGGGAGGCTCCCCTATCAAGTACAACAAAGATGGCAGTATTGCCATTGCCAGTGAGAAGAGAGAGGTGAGAGTGCTTATTTCCTTTGTTTTTGTTTTTTGATGTAAGATATAAAAGTAGTTATGGGTCCACCACATAATTTTTACATTTCTAAATAGTGGAAGATTCATAAATTTTTTTATATTATGTCTGGAGGCACCATGATGGTGGAGTGGTTAACGCTGCCCCTAACAGCTAGAAAGTCCCCAGTTTGTATCCCAGCTGACTGAGGAATTTCTGTGTGGAGATAATGTGCTTGGATTTTCTACCACATTCCAAAACATGCATTATTGCTTAATACTCTGGTCACTATGCTGGCCATCTGTTGCCACTTGACTCTCTTTTTTTTTACCATTATAGCTGTGTTGATGCAAATAGAATAAAACTTCCCTAGGGTCTGGATATTTTTCTGATTTTTAAATTTTCAACTTCAGCTGTTTAAATATATCAATAATATGCGATTTACATCAAATTGTAGCACTTGGCTTCATTGTGGCCTCTTTTGGCCAATTAAAACCCATGAAATCTACGTTTTTGAATTCCTTGTGTCACTTTGAATTGACAGGACAGCAAAAAATCAATGGTTGGGCGAAAGCCTGCAATTTTTTTCAAAAGAAAACTGTAGCATTGACTTGTTAGATTGTAATATATACCAGATATATTGTAACATCTAAAGGTCTTCATGTTTTTTATTGTTTGTAAAACTAATGCTTTTCACAGTAACAAAGCTACGTAATGAGTTGCCATGAATGTTTTTTGTGTTACTGATCTTTTGTGTGCAATTTTTAGTTGTGGAAGTGGTGGGATTTAAGTAGTTGTGCAAAGTCTAAAAATGATGTAAAGCAGGTTACCCTTCTCAGCCTTGAATGTATTTAGTGCCGCTTACTCCTTCAACTATGTTGTCATTGTGCACAGGTGAGGGAGTTCAATAGCAGGCACTACATCATGGAAAAGGCCATCACTGGAGACTTTGCTCTGATCAAGGCATGGAAAGCAGACAAGGCTGGAAACATTGTTTTCAGGTAACTAATAAACCCACAGTGCAATATAGGTGTTTCGATCAAATGGCACTAAACAGGAAGATCTGTATATAACATGCACGTTTACGCTCAGTATTATACCAGTGCAAATTTTGACAGTAATTCAGTGTGGATTTTAATTATTTATGCGTTAGAGTCACCTGACTAACTTTGGTTGTGTTTGCAGACAGTACATGTTACTGTATGTGTGCATGTAAATGTTGGAAAGTAGTAGATGTAGTAAAATCGGTTTCCACAAGAGGACAGTGTTCCCCAGTAAACCAGACTATTACATATTAGTTATTGCAGTGAAAGTGTTAAATGTGAGTTCTTTTTATTGCTTTCAGTTCAAATATTTCCCTATATTTGCACATGTTTTAATATCACATCTCTCTTTCAGGAAAACAGCAAGGAACTTCAATCAGCCCATGTGCAAAGCAGCCAAAACCACCATAGTTGAGGTATGAGTTTGTAACACCACAATCATACACTTTCTTCTTCCTGGAACATGTCTTTTCACACACAGCTTTCAGTAGAGTCACCAGCTCAAAATCCAGGCTTTAGCTTTCCTTTAATAGTTTTCATGCATAATTTAGACTTTAATTTTCTTGGAATTTAGGTACTCTAGCCCACACAGCTGACAGCCTTTCTTACAAAAATATAAATAATGTAAAACACAGAAACATTCAAACATAATAGCTACTGAAATTCAATAGCACATATCCATATATCATAATATCATAAATATAAATATCATGAATAAAAAACATTCTAAAACACCAATGCCTAACCCAGCTGATCTGGAATAAGTTTGTGTGTTCCAAACAACTAGAATTACCCCTACCATCTACATCTGCAAATAACCTGCAAGGGGAAAACATTAATTGCAGACCACTAAGATAATAGGGCAGGGCCATATAAGGTTTAAACCCAAGCACCCAAAAGCTCTACTCTGCTATATGTCTTCCAGCTGGTAAAAAACAAAACAGTCTGCAAAAGGTTAATATTTAAACCACCTCAAAGGGCATGGTAGAGGAAAGACATTCCTGTTTTTCAGAACCAGAAATGTGAGGTCAGTGTAAATAGTTTACATTCCTCTCAAAAACTCTATTAATACATTGGATTTTTGTAAGGGCGTCATACCTAGTTTCCTTCTGTTTGTCTGGTTACCCACCTGTCTGCCATTTGACAATCTGGAAATGTGAACGCTCATATCGCCCTGCTTTGTGTGTTTACATCCTTGTCTCACTCCATCTTTCCAACACACAAACAGCTTCACACCTCACATATAGACACTGTATGATTCAAAGAACAGCAGGGAGAAAAAGTGTCGATGGCAAAACCTAAAACACAGGCGCTTTCTGAAAATAAATCAGTAGCAAAGTTCTACGAGGCACATTTTTCATCCTATGCCATGGTGGCTGGACTTGAGATTTAGTCTGCTTTTGATAAGAAATGTCTAAGACTAAATTATTTTACTATAGAGCTGTTGTGGTGGCTTTATAGTTGATTTGGTCAGTAAATTTGGTTTGTAGCAGTAAGTAGCAACAGATATTAATGACCTCGAAGACATTAGCCAAATTCTTTATGGTGCTATTTAAAAAAAATAAGTTTAGCTATTGAGCATCATTCCTAATCCGGTGCATATGTGACACCAACCATAGTGACATTGGTGGATAACAAAAAAGAAATGTGGCCATGCAACATCTGCAAGAGTTGGGATAGCAACAGTGCTACATTTTCATTAATGCATTATGAGATGCAATCATAATTGGTTAGATTTGATATTTAACTGTCTGCTTCGACCTTTGTGTACCCAGAGTTATCTATGCGGCGTGTTTTTGGTGAATGGTGACAATAAAACAATTGTTTTAAGGTGCTAGATACCCATGGTGCACCTAAATTAAACAAATTTCAATGTGCATTTCAAAAGTTGTTGTAGTATGTTTCTATTCAATTCAATTCAATTCAACTTTATTTATATAGCGCCAATTTACAACAAGGTCATCTCAGGGCACTTTACATAATAAAGTCAAGACTATACAAACAGGTAGAGAAAACCCAACAAATCCCCCTTGAGCAAGCCATAGGCAACAGTGGAGAGGAAAAACTCCCTTTAACGGAAGAAACCTCCAGCAGAACCAGGCTCAGGGAGGACGGCCATCTGCCTTGACCGGTTGGGCAGAGTGGAAAGTGGAGAGAGAAAATATACCCTATATTCCCATATAGGCAGGGGTACAGTAACAAAAAGAGAACTTTATGACCATGGACACTGTAATTTTAGCCTAGAGAAAATATGACTGACGTATTTATCACATTAATGTGCACAATCTTCAACCTAACAAAAACTGTCGTATTGTGGGGTGCAGTCTGCATTTGCATCTGAATTTAAAGGAAATAATAAATTTAAGTGTTATTTGATGTTGCCTGATGGCGCTAAGACTAGGACAGTTAGCACAGTATCCAGTGCTACCTGTCTACCTTGTTGCGTTAATAAGGGTTTGAAACACAATAGTCATACCCTCTCGGACGTTCCCCGGGTCAATAAGGTCCGCGTCAGGTGTTAGGTAACCAGGGCAACCTGATGACAAGTGGGCTACTGGAACAAGTGTAAGTGAAGTACCTTTTCTGAAAGTCTGCTAGAATATGTGAATGCAGAAATACGAGCAATCCCAATTACAACAATCACTGAGACCACCAGCTAATATATATACCACAGCAACTGTGGTGCTTGCTTTAAGATCAACACAAGCCATAATTTGCAGTATCCGCCATGAAAACGGATGCTATAGGCAACACAGAGAGAACATAGCCAACTATTAGAGATGCAAAAAGGCATGATGAAGAAATGCCACCTAACTAAGTACAACAGCATGACCATACCTGAGGCCTTAGAGACTGCTGGTGAAAGGAGGGGATGGAAGCCACTGACATCAAGATGCAGTGTAAAGCGCTTTGAGTACCAACAGGTAGAAAAGCGCTATATAAGTGCAGACCATTTGCCATTTAGAAGCTCCTTACAATGCATGGAGGGTTTCACCCCAAATCCAGCATTCTGAGACTATACACTAAGCGGAAGGAAAGAAGCTGAGGATTAGTGAGCGTCAGAGCGTCAGAGCCACTATTCAGGATGAAACAACTAAGATCAACTAAGATGGCCCCAAGTGATGACGTGCTTAGCGAATACCTCAGGCAGCAGAAACCAGAGGAACAT